>CM050167.1:202885120-203105120 GCA_027410445.1 Discoglossus pictus
GGGGGTTGGGGATGGGGAGGGGGGTTGAGAGGGAGGTTGAGGAGGGGGGTTCAGGTTGAGGAGGGGGTTGAGGATGAGGAGGGAGGTGGAGAAGGGGGGTTGAGGTTGAGGAGGGGGATGAGGATGAGAAGGGGGTTGAGGAGGGAGGTCGAGGAGTGGTGTTGAGGATGAGGAGGGGGGTTGAGGAGGGAGGATGAGGAGGGGGTTGAGGAGGGAGGTTGAGGAGAGAGGTTGAGGAGGGGGGTTAAGGTTAAGAAGGGGGGTTGAGGATGAGGATGGGGGTTGAGGAGGGGGGTTGAGGATGGAGTTTAAGGATGAGGAGAGGGGGTAGAGGAGGGAGGATGAGGAGGGGGGTTGAGGAGGGACAATGAGGAGGGGGGTTGAGGGGGGAGGTTGAGGAGGGGGGTTGAGGATGAAGAGGGGGTTGAGGTGGGGGATTGAGGATGACGAGGGGGCTTGAGGAGGGAGGATGAGGAAGGAGGTTGAGGAGGGAGGTTGAGGAGGGGGGTTGAGGTTGAGGAGGGGGTTTGAGGATGATGAGGGGGGTTGAGGAGGGGGGTTGAGGATGAGGCGGGGGATGATGAGAGAGGATGAGGAGGGGGGTTGAGGAGGGAGGTTGAGGAGGGGGTTGAGGTTGAAGAGGGCGGTTGAGGATGAGGAGGGGGGTTGAGGAAGAGGTTGAGGATGAATGAGGGGTTGAGGAGAGAGGTTGAGGAGGGGGGGTTGAGGAGGGGGGTTGAGGATGAGGAGGGGGGTTGAGGAGAGAGGTTGAGGAGGGGGGTTGAGAAGGGGGGTTGAGGGGGATTGAGGAGGGTGATAAGGGAGGGGGAGGGAAAGAGACACAGGGAAGGGAGAGGGGGAAGTGACACAGGGAAGGGAGAGGGGGAGGGGGAAGAGACACAGGTCAGGGAGAGTGGGGAAGAGACACGGGAGAGGGAGAGGAGGGGAAGAGACACAGGGGAGGGAAATGAGGGGAAGAGACACAGGGAAGTTAGAGGGGGAGAGACACAGGGGAGGGAGAGGGGGAAGAGACACAGGGGAGAGAGAGGGGGACACAAGAAAGGGGCACACAAGAGGGGGACACAGAGGACACAAGAGGGACACAGGGGCAGCATATTTCCCACCCTCGGCTTATACTTGAGTCCCTACGTTTTCCCAGTATTTTGGGGTAAAATAGGTGCCTCGGCTTAAGGTAAAAGGTGCAAAGGACTCTGTGAGATAATATTTAATATCTCCATAGTCTAGGAAACTCATCTGACTGAATTTTTAGACACTATGAGAGTTTATTGAAATATCAGTCTCAAGATCTTACCTCTACTTCCTAATAAGTTTATATTTTTATTGTTTCGCTATATGTGTGAGATTTATGTTAAGATTATACCCTGTCATATTTGTATTCTTTCCTTTTGATAAGGAGGATGAGGAGGGGGGTTGAGGATGAGGAGGGGGCTTGAGGAGGGAGGATGAGGAGGGGGTTAAGGAGAGAGGATGAGGAGGGGGGTTGAAGAGGGAGGATGAGGAGGTGGGTAGAGGAGGGAGGATGAGGAAGGGGGTTGAGAAGGGAGGTTGAGGAGGGGGTTGAGGAGGGGGGGTGAGGAGGGAGCTTGAGGAGGGGGGTTGAGGAGGGGGGTTGAGGAGGGAGGATGGTGAGGGAGAATGATTAGGGGGATGAGAAAGGAGGTTTAGGATGGGGGTTGACGTTGAGGAGGGGGTTGAGGATAAGGAGGGGGTTGAGGAGGGGGGTTAAGGATGAGGAGGGGGGTTAAGGATAAGGAGGGGGATTGAGGATGAGGAGGGGGTTGAGGATGGGGAGGGGGGTTGAGGGGGAGGTTGAGGAGGGGGTTGAGGATGAGGAGGGAGGTTGAGGAGGGGGGTTGAGGTTGAGGAGGGGGGTGAGGATGAGAAGGGGGTTGAGGAGGGGGGTTGAGGAGGAATGTTAAGGATGAGGAGGGAGGTTGAGGGAGGATGAGGAGGGGGTTGAGGAGGGAGGTTGAGGAGAGAGGTTGAGGAGGGGGGTTGAGGTTAAGAAGGGGGGTTGAGGATGAGGAGGGGGGTTGAGGAGGGGGGTTGAGGATTGGGGTTAAGGATGAGGAGGGGGGTTGAGGATTGGGGTTAAGGATGAGGAGGGGGGTTGAGGAGGGAGGATGAGGAGGTGGTTGAGGAGGGAGGTGAGGAGGAGGTTCAGGATGAGGAGGGGGTTGAGGATATGGAGGGGGGTTGAGGATATGGAGGGGGATTGAGGATGAGGAGGGGGGTTGGGGATGGGGAGGGGGGTTGAGAGGGAGGTTGAGGAGGGGGGTTCAGGTTGAGGAGGGGGTTGAGGATGAGGAGGGAGGTGGAGAAGGGGGGTTGAGGTTGAGGAGGGGGATGAGGATGAGAAGGGGGTTGAGGAGGGAGGTCGAGGAGTGGTGTTGAGGATGAGGAGGGGGGTTGAGGAGGGAGGATGAGGAGGGGGTTGAGGAGGGAGGTTGAGGAGAGAGGTTGAGGAGGGGGGTTAAGGTTAAGAAGGGGGGTTGAGGATGAGGATGGGGGTTGAGGAGGGGGGTTGAGGATGGAGTTTAAGGATGAGGAGAGGGGGTAGAGGAGGGAGGATGAGGAGGGGGGTTGAGGAGGGACAATGAGGAGGGGGGTTGAGGGGGGAGGTTGAGGAGGGGGGTTGAGGATGAAGAGGGGGTTGAGGTGGGGGATTGAGGATGACGAGGGGGCTTGAGGAGGGAGGATGAGGAAGGAGGTTGAGGAGGGAGGTTGAGGAGGGGGGTTGAGGTTGAGGAGGGGGTTTGAGGATGATGAGGGGGGTTGAGGAGGGGGGTTGAGGATGAGGCGGGGGATGATGAGAGAGGATGAGGAGGGGGGTTGAGGAGGGAGGTTGAGGAGGGGGTTGAGGTTGAAGAGGGCGGTTGAGGATGAGGAGGGGGGTTGAGGAAGAGGTTGAGGATGAATGAGGGGTTGAGGAGAGAGGTTGAGGAGGGGGGGTTGAGGAGGGGGGTTGAGGATGAGGAGGGGGGTTGAGGAGAGAGGTTGAGGAGGGGGGTTGAGAAGGGGGGTTGAGGGGGATTGAGGAGGGTGATAAGGGAGGGGGAGGGAAAGAGACACAGGGAAGGGAGAGGGGGAAGTGACACAGGGAAGGGAGAGGGGGAGGGGGAAGAGACACAGGTCAGGGAGAGTGGGGAAGAGACACGGGAGAGGGAGAGGAGGGGAAGAGACACAGGGGAGGGAAATGAGGGGAAGAGACACAGGGAAGTTAGAGGGGGAGAGACACAGGGGAGGGAGAGGGGGGAAGAGACACAGGGGAGAGAGAGGGGGACACAAGAAAGGGGCACACAAGAGGGGGACACAGAGGACACAAGAGGGACACAGGGGCAGCATATTTCCCACCCTCGGCTTATACTTGAGTCCCTACGTTTTCCCAGTATTTTGGGGTAAAATAGGTGCCTCGGCTTAAGGTAAAAGGTGCAAAGGACTCTGTGAGATAATATTTAATATCTCCATAGTGTAGGAAACTCATCTGACTGAATTTTTAGACACTATGAGAGTTTATTGAAATATCAGTCTCAAGATCTTACCTCTACTTCCTAATAAGTTTATATTTTTATTGTTTCGCTATATGTGTGAGATTTATGTTAAGATTATACCCTGTCATATTTGTATTCTTTCCTTTTGATAACAATTTTCATTGTCATAGCGTATAGCGTATACATATATAAATGTAGCACTCTTTCCAGTTAGTTTGATATTTGGCTGGGATATAGGCTGTTAAACAGTAATTTTCCATTGTAAGGCATCAGTTATGAAATAGTTAAGTCTACATGACCCATGACTTGGCAATTTAATTTACAGACAATACACAGGTTTTTAGACATAGCAAATATGTATTTTCACTCATCCCCAAGGTCGAATAAGTGTTCTTTACTGCGCACAAGTGTAGCATATAAAGTAGATGTACGCACAGATATTAGCAAAGTATGTGCTATATTCTTATTGGATATCATATATAAATAAAGTTATCATTTGGTTGCTAATGGGTTATACCGTGTTGCTAAATGGGTAAAAAGATTGATCATTTCATTGTTATGTAAACAAGTATAAAAGCTGTATCTGGATATATTTCTGCCAGTAGCAGTTCAGTGAGTGTGTCAGTTGAAGCCATGTTGGTTTTTCTGCTGATCCACATTATTTTTCTAAATAAACTCTAATAATGAGAAAATTACCAGAACACTCTTTTTTTTTCGGTGTCATGCCTAAGTTTCGGAGTGGTAAGTGGCATGTGAGTATGATTTTCCACAACAGAGATTAATCATAGCTTCTCTTTGTTATTGCCATTGTTTAGTTATTCAGTCATGTCCGACTCTCCATGAACCTATGGATCTCAGCAGGCAAGGTAAATCTCTCAGTCACTGTACCCTTGAGCTCCCTCAAGCTCATGATCATTGCCTCAATGACATTATCTATCCATCTCAACCTCTGCCCTTCTTCATGTTCCTTCAATCTTTCCCAGTATCAGTCTTCTCTAGGGAATCCTGTCTTTTCATGGTATGGACAAAATATTTGCGTTTCTTGATCAAACCCTCCAGTGAACAGTTTGGCTTAATGTCCTGTGGTGCTAAGTTATTTGAATTGTCTTGCAGTCCACAATTCAAAGGCATCAATTCTACGCTCACCCTTCTTCATGGTCCAGCTCTCACATCCATATGTTACTAATGGAAATACCATAGTTCTAGCTATGTGAACATTTGTTGATAGTGTAATATATTCACATTTTAAAAGCTTGTCAAAGCTTGCCATAGCTTTATTCCCCAGAAGAAAATGTATTTTAATTTCATGGCTGCCGTCACCATCTGAAGAGATCTTGGATCCCAGGAAAAAACAATCTGTCACTGCCTCCTCTTCTTCCCTGACTATTTGCCAGGAACTGTGATTGCTGTTTGCCATGATCTTCCTCTTTTTAACATTGAGCAGCAGGCCAACTTTTGTTCTTACTTCTTTCTCCCTCTTTAATAAATCTTTTAGTTCCTCTTCACTTTCAGCCAAGTAGTATCATCGGTCTATCTGAGGTTGTTGATATTTCTTCCAGCATTATTGATTCAGGCCTTGGATTCATCCAGCCCGCCCTTACGCATGATGTACTCTGCATATACGTTGAATAAACAAGGTGGCATTATACAACCTTTTCAAAAGTCAATTGACTGGCTTGATACATATATAGAACCTCTTTTTTAACATTAAAAAAATCACAATAGTGTAAATAATCTGCCATATCACCAACCATAAAAATATGTTCCACATATGTTTCATGCCAAACAATTAACTTTTGTTAGCATTATGTATTACCAGTTTTTATGTTTTGTAAATACAATATTCATGCAAACTTAACTTACATCACCGTATATTTTTTCTATCAAGCTGATTTACTCTGTAGGGAAGT
Organism: Discoglossus pictus; assembly: GCA_027410445.1. NCBI lineage: Eukaryota > Metazoa > Chordata > Amphibia > Anura > Alytidae > Discoglossus > Discoglossus pictus. Next base: position 202,890,543 of record CM050167.1, read on the forward strand.
CTCTCAAAACCCTCAGGATAGCAGCTCATCATTTCTCTGCGCTTGGACTTGGACTGATACCATTAGAACTGAGGCAAAATCTGTATCTCCTCAGATCACTGCTTCCATTTCTTTGATAAACTCACACATTTTGTTTACATCAAGCAGTGTGCCACTTCTATATACTTGTTGGTTGGTCTGCTCTCTCTTCCTTTGGAGGCTGTCTGTTATGTGAGTAGAGCTGAATTGCACTACTCAGGGCCACATCATTTTTGTCTCTTTAAGCTTTATCTTCCCCCATGGCTGTATATTAACCTTTCTAAATCTAAATACTTGTATAACTTTGATTTTCAGTTGCAGTTGTATTTGGATTAAATTCATGTTAAAGTTTAATTTGCACGAGGACAATGGCAAGGCTTTTGAGTAATATATACAAAAGATTGCTATACAATGAAAGTGTCTTTGTTAATTTATTTAACACTCTAATAAACTACCCTTATCTGGCATATGGCATATGGCAATCCCTGATAACCATTATAATTTACAATGTTTGTGGCTGAATTGGCTACAAATGATAAACAACATACTTCCTAAATCTTATAATTACAGATTGACATAAAAGATTTAGGAAGTAATGGCATTGTTGTTTATCATTTGTAGCCAAAGATTAATGATAAATAATGAGAATTCAGCCACAAACATTGTAAATTATACAGTAGATTCTCGGTTATCGGGGATTGCCATATGCCGTATAAGTGTAGTGTCCGGTTGCTTGAGAATCAATATTAAAATAGTCCTAACTAATACTGTCATCCCTATTAAACTCCCTCAATGTGTAAAACCGTAGCTCGTAACATAGCCCGTATGACTTGCGGCTATTAAATTGGCCCTGTGAAGCAACCTGCCAAAGACTTGCGGGGTAAGGGCGAAAAAACCCTCCGGGATGTTGAAAATGTAACTTTGAGCCGCAAATCCTTTGTCCTGTAGCTGTTGCGTTCCAATCACGCTATTAAATTGCAACAAATTCACTGGCGTTCAAGCCCGTAACTCGCAAATTGAGCCAAAAAGCCAACGGGTACTAGGGGTTTAAAGTCCTATCCGTAGCACTGTAAATGAAAATATAAACACAATACTGTACTTATAAGTAAAGGGAAAGCGATGTTAGGTATTAAAAGTAATAGCACAACATTCTCACGCACACAAATCTGCAATATAAAATACTTTTTTGAATGTTTATTTTCTGTGTTATATCAATGTGTTAATACATATAATGGAACTTGCATGGATTTGAATATCATGTTTACTGATTTATTAATATTGCATTATTTCTGGAATGTGGGTCCGATCTAAGGCTTTGAAATCTAACATCCATTTTTCAGTGACGTAATGATGACGACCTCATTTGCCATTGTCGCTGTCTAAACCTGTAACTACAGGTTTGAATAATTGATCATGTTCACGGCCGCACATCCAATGTGCAAAAAATGGTTTACAGGCTTGCGTCTCTGGCACGTAAGTCGCAACATGGTAGGATTTAATAGCTCTGTAACGTAGCCAAATTTCAAGCCCGCAGCCTCTGCGGGCTTGCAGATGCCGATACGGGCTTCAAGTTTAATGGGGCTGTATACCTCCTAGAAAACCATACACAATGTATTTAATTTCTATTGATATTGAAATTAAATACAAGCAAATTAAAGCAAATAAAGACAGACTTCACTTCAACACAGTTTGATTACACTGCAAAAAATAGCTTTTTTTAATGCAGTGTGCATATTAAATGGCAGTCATTAGTGAGCATCACTAACGTAACCTTTTTTTCCCTTCAATTAACCTTAAATTAACTAAAAGAGAGAGTTTACTGCTTAGACATCACATCAGGATCTCAAGCAGCTTCATCCTCTGCTAGGACTCCTTCAGGACAAGAAAACCTGTCATCATCAGGATCTGCTGTTAATGTAGCTGGTGCATGATCAAGAGAAGCGGGTGTGATTAGTGTTGGATCTTCATCTGTAGATGATGTTGTACTTGTACACTTGGGTTCAACTTTCTGCATAAATGAACGAATATCACCTTGCTTTGAGGCCTTACGCCTCTCATGCAAAGTCAGGTTTTGCATGATGTGCAGCTGCATAATATACTGAGAAGTAAAGAAAGGTTGCTGTTCTGCAAAAGCTATTACAGTTTCAAATGCTGTAGTAGCTCTCTGCCAGGATACTTTTTCCACCTCACACCCATCGTCATCACTCTCTTTCTCCTCTGCAACATTATTTTTTCCATGATTCACAACACCTTCTCTGATTTCTTCAGAGTTTAGTGTATGAGTGACTGGAATAGCTTCATCCACAGCAAACCAGTGGTTGAGTTAATCTCGAGACAAATTAATTTTGTCATTAGCAGAGTCAACTAACTCACATATTTCATCATAAACTCTGATATTGACAGCTGAACAATCAATTTGAACCTCCTTAAAGTCAAAGGAGAAGGAGGAGGAGCAGAATTCCTCAGGAATGTCAGCTGGCCACAACTTTCTCCAACATTTATATAATGTTTCACTTGCCACATAATCCCAAGCACACCTGACAGTGTAGATACCATCTTTGAGTTTATATTTATTTTGGAACTCTAGAATTGTCCCATCAAAATTTGGAATTTTCTGCATGAAGTCATGCCTGTAGAACATTTTTACATTCTGTATCACTCCTTGATCCATTGGTTGGATCTTCAGCGGTCTGTCCGGTTATCTGAGATTCCGGTGGTGCAGATTAGTTTGCGGATGCATAGAATTCCGGTTCCGCAGCAAATATGCAGGTTGCTTGAAAGTTTCCGGTTGGGTGGGGAATACCACAGTGTGCCAGTTGCTTGAGAGTTCCGTACCAGATAACCAGGAGTCTACTGTATTTAGTTTTTTGAATACCTAAACAGTGGGCAAAATATTATTTACTGCATGGCGTAATTTTGCTTCTGCCTATTACTTTCTCAGTTGGGTGCGTCCTTATTTAGTCCTTCAGAGAGCACTACCAGGTGTAACTGACAGGTTCCCATTGTGTAGACAGATAACTCATATATATTCAAAGTCTTATGTATTCAAAGTCTCTATCCACCTCAGGAAGCTGATCTCCTCAACATATACAAGTTAATAAATTAGAGACTGTATTTTTTTTTACTTTCTAAAAGCTTCTTACATATTTTTAAGTGCAGTTCTTCAAAACAATAAAATATTAATTGAATAAGAATTGGGTTGGGACAAATGTAAACTCATTTTTGATATTGAATAACTAATCTGTGAAAAATGTCAGAAATTGAAAAAACCTTTAAATATTTAACTTGGATGCAGTTGTTCCCTACTGTGAAATTCCCCTTCTTTTTTGAGCTGCTTCTTTTAGATGTTTTCATAACAAAGTATATGCTTCAAAACTAATGGGATTTCCATTAACCCTGTCTAAAGCACTGGCATTGTTAGTTGTCGCAATTGCAATATAACAGATAGAAGCTTCCTCTGCATTCAATGGACCTTATTCAATTGCATTCAGTTGCAAATTTGCAACAGTTACAGAGTGATTCAATTGATCAAGCCCGCAACTACCTGGCCCGAAAGCCTAAACCTTAAACCATGCAATCGTAAGTAGCATTTCAGAGTGTGATCATGATCAATTAAGCAAGGCCGTAACTACCAATTTAGAGTCAATAGTAGATGAGACAGTCATCATGACATCAGTAAAACATGGAGATTAACAGACTTATTAAATTGTGATTCGGCCAATTGAATAGGGCTCTATATAAGCACACAGCATATTTTTTACAGAAGTTTTAGTTAGTGAACTTCTATCAAAAAGCAAGGTCTTCACTAACTAAGAACTTCTGTAAAAAAAAAATATGCTCAGTGCTTATATAGAACCCTATTCAATTGGCCAAATCACAATTTAATAAGGCTGTAAATGTCAATCAATTAGAGTTTAGAATGTGTGATCGGTATCGCGATCCGGCAATGTACAAAATAATAAAAATGAATGAAGGAAATGTTCTAGTCCATGTAGGTGGCCTGATGTGTATTAACTCCTTGATTCCCGAGATTCATAGATCAAGGAAATGAAATGTAAAAAAAATAATTTTTGATTGCAGATTTGCAGGCTTGAGACTGTTGTGCAATTAATTCTAATTTATTTCATCTCTTTCCCCGTCTTTTAAAGTGCAGTATTGATTATTTATTTTCATTTACAGTGCTACGAACAGGTGTTTAAGCCCCTTGCGGGTCCTGTCTTGTACTCGTAGTGTTTTCTTTTACATTTTTCATTTGCGGGTTTGAGAACATTTGCGGGCTTGAAGATTTGTAGCAATTGAATAGTAATTTGCGATTGTAACATTTATGGGCTTGAAAGATGAACGGCTTTGCTGGGTCAGAGTTACAATTTTAACAACCTCAGGGATTTTTAGCCTGTAAGCCCCACATCGTTTGTGGGTAGCAAAAATATGCCAATTGAATAGCAAATTAGTTTACGAGCTACATTATGGGCTCCAGTAACCAACAATTGCTTCAACATTATTACATTGCACGCTTTGCATTGCTAAATCCAATAACATCTGCATTCAGTTTCCCTGGTCTTTAACAGCTGCTTAGAACACTTTCTGTCCTTGGCCAAGCACCTGCCAAAGGTAACAATGCTGTGAGTCTCTCCAGGCAGCTAGGGGAATTAACTGTTTTGCCTGCAAACAAAAAGCTAATGGAATAAATTGCTACATACATTTTGATTTTGATTGCATTAAACTCAGAGATTCAGAGGAACACTGCATAATGATTTTTCTTGCTGAAATATGCATCTTTTCAGACCAAAAGTGTGAGTTTTAGTTATATATTCTTTTATTTTCTGGTTTTGATAAGTCACTTGTATGCAGACACATGTGCCCTTCTTAGTTTCTGAAACGATTTCTATTATTAATCTACAGCGCTATCAAAATTGGGGGCATATTTTAACTATCTTTCTACATTTGCGCAACATCCTCCTTTATATATCAATTTTATGAAATCTATTTCACCATTCACTTTAAGGATATATGTTTTAATTGCTGTGCAGTTGTAAATCTTGTTTACCTTTCTTGCTGCTATGCTATGCCGCAGTGGCTGAGCTAGAGAATGGAGGGCCATGGTGCAAAAAAAATTGGGGGCCGCCCTGCCAGAGAGGAGGTTGTAAAAAATGTTTTCGCTGACCCCTCTCGGTACCAACTCACTCAGTGCCCTTCCCAGTGCCCCTCCTCTTCCCATAGATGCACAACTTCCCCTATTTCCTGAGTGTGCAAAGTTCTTCTTTCTGCACCACAGTTCCAGGATGTGCCCTCTCCACTTTCCAGTGACATCCTTTATTGGGAGGGGGGGTAATGCATGGATCCCCCCTCAGCATCCATTTCCACACCGCATCCAACCCCTCTTAGCACCCACCTCACAAAGTCCCCATCCCTAACTCCTTTGTCCCCACTCACAGATCCCCCCCCAGACCTTGCTCTCTCACCTCTTCCCTAATACACATCCATAGTGTGCTGAACTGCTCCACACTGCCACCTCTTGGCGCTTCAGAAGAAATGCCCTATACTACAGAAAATATTAATTAAAAAAAACTAACTACGCAGCACAGCTGCCCCCCACCCCCGCCCCACCACCACACAAAGCCCATACTATGCTTGTATTCATTCACAACCCTTGTGAATGCATCTGCATAAAAGGCCCCCAAAACATAACATATGAGTTCTGCCCCATTAGAGAGAGGATGAGAAGGGAGGGAGACAGCATAGGAAGTAATAAAAAAAAACAGAGGAAGAGACACTCAGAGGAGGCAGATACATAGGTGACAGAAAACATTTCTAGACGAGCAGTGGGCAACTTGGGCCTAAAGTGAGAACCAGGAATCTTATGGATTATCCCTGGTTTATTCAATTTCTTCTAAGCAAATTAGGTTGAAGTATTGAACATTTGTGATGCAAACTATCAACACTAGAAGCTACGTAAGGCATGAACATAAAAACATTTTAGAGAAAGTCTTAAAGGGAAATTGAAAAAGGTGGAAAACCACTTGGATAATTTCAGCCTTATTAAATTGCAATTCTGCAAATTCTAAAGGGCTCTTTATAAGCACATATTTGTTTTACAGAAGATATAGTTAGTGAACTTTTATCCAAAAGCAAGGACTTCACTAACTAAAAACTTCTGTAAAAAAAGTATGCTATGTGCTTAAATAGAGCCCTATTCAATTGTCAGAATCGCAATTTAATAAGGCTGTTTGTTTTTAGTCAAGTTGTATAGATTGCATGTCAAGCTGTATAGATTGATTTTATAATGTCACAACAGTGTCATAGAATGTCTTGGTTAAGAGATTTCATAGACTAAATATCTCTATCCCTGTTATCTTGTTCGTAAATCTGATTATCTGTTCATAAATATGTCTATTCAACAGAAAGCCAACACAAATGTTTTTGTTTAAACATTCCACACAGTTATGAAATAATTGCATTTAAATTGTCAATGTTATGCCATTAAAATGTATTGCATTATGGCATGTATGACGGTACATTTTTTCCAGAAATCCACCGTGGATTATTTGTACTTTCTGTCTATTTGATCAATGAGCTGGTGGAATGTGCGGTCAAGATAATAGGCCTTGAAGGTCTCAATAACCCCCTGATCCATTGGGTAAATGTGTGAAATAGCGTTGGATGGAGGAAAACTACTTCCACTGGGATGCAGGAATTGAGCTCAGACAAGTTGGTAGGGTGGTTTGGAGCATTGTCCATCAACAGGAGTGGTTTGAACCTTAATCCCTTTATGCCTGCAGTAGTGTTGCGCTGATGGACAGAAATGTTCACAGTTTTTGAAGATGTCCATTGTGATCCAAGCTTTCCAGTTGAATTGCTAAATAACCGGCAAAGTGGATTTTGGAATCCTTTCATGGTACACCAGCAATGAATTGTTCTTGCGTTCCTACCCAAAAGAAGGGTTAGTCTGTTTTTGACTGCTTTGAACCCTGGTGATTGTTTCTGCTCATGTTATATGAATGTGCAACTTGACATTCGCTTCTAGAACAGTCCTGTCTCATTGAGGTTGTATACTAGTTTTGGAGGATAATTGCTTCTTTCCACAATGCCCCTCAAAGTGACTGAAAAGGGGTCAGGTGTCAGGTTGTTCCTCTTTGTGAAGCAGTCAAACCAACCTCTGCTGCCTGAGAAGAAGCTTTCGGCCACATCTGGCCTTTTTATATGGCCATAGATGCTTCTGGCCTTCTCCATGATGATGGCCTGGCTGAGAGGCATGTTGCCCTCTAGTAATTAATTTATCCAGATAAAAAGCTGTTTCTCCATTTCCTCCAGGGCATAGCATCTGGCTTGTGTAATCTTTGCAGAAGAAACAGTGCTTGTGGTTGCCGAAGACTTGATCTTCTCCTTGTTTTTAAGAATGGTGCGGATTGTGGAGGTTTGCAACTTTAAATCCACTCCAAGTTCTTTTTTTTTCAAGTGGTTCAGCACCTTCATCTTCACATCCAGAGGAATGCTTTGGCATTTCTAATTGGCCTGATCTTCTTTGCACTCAGTTTAAAAGTAAAAAAGTACAAAATATACAATTAATCTAGATTTTGTTAGACAATTAACAACCACAGTATGAGAAACAAGGGGACATAAAACATATTCTGTATCTTTTCTCTGGTTGGGTGAGGTAGGAATTGGTGTTCTTTTGTGGCTCTTGTGTTGACCAGGTTGTCACTTTTCTTTTCCCCTTTGCTCTCTGTCTTCTGCTATGTCTCTCTTAATGTTTTGGCGCCTTTCTGTGTGATAAACCAGGTCCCACAAGGAAAAAACAGAGTTAGAGTGGAACACAGCGTTCAACAGGGATTGGAGAACAAAATATAGTGATATAGCAGCGTTTAAAGCAAAGCAGGGAATTACAGGCAAAGCAGCACTAAAGCGAGGTTTAGCGCAAAGCAGGGAATTATAGGAAAATCAGCCTTATGGTGAATCAGCACTAAAGGGGGTTGCATTAAGTGGGGTATACCTGTACTGCTGTTGATGAGGAACCTGGAATCCTTCCTACAGTGAATGACAAGGAAGATGAGAAGCTGGAGACTCAGCTTTTGGGAGAGGAACCACCAACATGTGTCCCATTAAATTCTGAAGTGTCCTGACAGCGCTCTTTCTCAGGCAGCCATAATACAGAGTGCTCTGGACAAGGACAGGCGAGAAGGGAAACAAGCACAGCAAGAAGCAAAGATGAACTCTCAGTCACAATGGGACTGACAAAATCTGAAATGCAAGACAGGCAAATTGCTAATAATTTGAGGGGTACCAGAATTATGTCAAATTACATTCCTGAGTGGAGATGGAAGCATGCTTTTGGGGGCAACGTGGTGCCGTACAGGAAAAATGCACAGATGTCTATCCGGGAGCAGAAGGAGAGCCCTCCCTTGTATAAACTGAAAGAGTAAGTTGTGCAGAAGCTTCAGCAACTACAAGAAAGTCTCACCAGTGCAAAGGGGAAGGGAACAATTCACTGCAGTCTGCGTGGTACAGCGGATGCATTGACTCGCATACAAGGCCTCACAGCATTGGTTGCTTAACCATATAGTGTTGAGGTGGGGAGGGGAATGTGTGACAGAGTGAGACCAGGGATTTTCATGGGACACATATATTATTAGCTCCTGCAGCAGATGATTGCCCCAGATGCAGATAGCCTTTAAAGACTGCTAGTTTAGTTTGGGAGGGGCTGATTAACCAAGTGCATAGGCAGTCTCTGCTGGAGAGAGAAAGACAGACATAAATAACTTGTAGCAGAATGAAAAGCTGGACTTCTGAAGGATGCAGGCCATTGGTTATGAACAAAATATTGAACTGTTTATGTGTTGTTTTTGTTCCATCCAGGTTTAGCTGGATGGAAGATCTGTTAGTAAGTTATTTAACTCTAAAGTTAGTGCTCTGATGAGAGCTAGTCCTATTAATTTCTTTGCTTTATTTTGGTGTAAATATTGTATTGCAATCCGCCAATGACTTGCGGGGTAAGGGCGAGAAAAGGCTACGGGACATGGAAATTTGAACTGCGAGCCCGCAAATCTTTTGATCTGTCAAGCCCCGTAACTGTTACGCTTACAATCATGCTATTAAATTGCAGCAAATTCACTGGTGTTCAAGCTTGTAACCCGCAAATGGAGACAAAAGGCCAACGAGTACCAGAGAGTACCCACTAGTGGGACCTATCCATAGCACTAAAAATGGGAATATACACACACTACAGTACTTATAATAAAAGGGAAAGTGATGTTAGGTATTAGAATTAATAGCACAACACTCTCAAGCTCGCAAATCAGCAATATAAAATACTTTATTTCATGTGTAATTTCCATGTTATATCGATCCCGGAAATCAATGTGTTATTACATGTAATGGAACGGCTTTATCAATATTGCATTATTTCTGGAATGTGGTTCGATTGTAACTCGTAATTGAAACCCGTAAGACTTTGAAATCCAACCTCCATTTTTCAGTGATGTAATGATGACAATCTCTGTTGCCATTGGCTCCATCTAAACGCGTAACTATGTGTGTGACTGATTGATCAAGTTCACGGCCACTCATCCAATGTTCGAAAAATGGTTTATGGGTTTGCGTCTCAAGCCCGTAACTCGAAGCCCGTTCGAATTTAATAGCTCTGTAACACAGCCGAATTTCAAGCCTGCAGCCCTTGTGGGCTTGCTGATGCAGCTAAGGGCTTCAAATTTAATAGAGCTGTAAGTGTTCATACAGGTGCATATGTATAAGAGTTTGTGAATGTATATAGAGTTGTTGGTATATATGTGATTGTTTCTTATGCATGTGATAATCTCCAATGATATGTTTATGGAATTTTAGCTTTTACTTGCCGCTTCTGGAAAAAGTCTTTGGCAGCTCACTGCTACAGTTTTAATTAACATTCTTAACTTTACCCCCAACAGAAAGATTGTTTTACCTTAAAAAGCCTTAAGATGGCTATACTAATATATTATTCCTAAAATATACAGTGTTGTTTATGTGGCTCTTTTCTGGTAATGGGGAGCTAATGGTGGTAATTGGAGGTTCAGAGTATTTGATAAGTTTCAGGGAGGGCATCTAATTGAATAATAAAATTGGGGACATTGTTTTAGCCACCACAGTGTCAAACCAGGGCCAGATTATCCATTAGGAATTATAGGCACTCGCCTACAGGTGGGTATCTGAGAGGGGCACCTAATTTTCACTTCTTAGAACACAGCACTGTCTGCAGGCACAGGAAATGAGTAGGGACATTTTACCCAGAGTACCCAAGACTGCATCTGTAAGATGCCGGGAGCTGGCTTCTTCCGAGCCCTCCCATTTCCTCCAGCAGCGCTGCTTCTGCCCATGAGGAGAAGGAGCTTCAGGAGCTTGATCCTGGGTGTCCAAGACAAAGGTAACTTTATATTGCGCCTAGCTGCCCTCTAGTAAACTAAATAAATGTAAATGGTGTGTATATTATGTATGTAGTGTATGATGTGTGTGATGAATGTGATGTATGTAATGTATGATGTGTGTGATGTATGTAATGTATGATATCTGTGATGAGTGTATGTAATGTATGATGTGTGTGATGTATGATGTGTGTGATGTATGTGAGATGTATGTAATGTATAATATGTGTGATGTATGTAATGTATAATGTGTGTGATGTAGGTGTAAATGAGTGGTGTGTGTGATGTGAGTAAGCAATCAATAAGCAAAAAACATTAGTGCACACTACATTTGCACAGGGACGCTTAGAGTTCAATGCCCAGGGGCTCCAAAAATTTAAATCCGGCCCTGAGTCAAACAAGCACACTGTGATTAGTGTTTGGTATCTGCTCATTTCCATAAAATGCAACACAATTAAGAGTGAATTTTTCAGAAATAATCCACTTTAGAAAAATGGCTTATACAATTTATAGACTGTTTGCCCTGCACTTTAAGAATAACCTACAGAACCAATTTATTTTTGGAGTGACAGAATTTGTTAAAATATATTACAATCATTTGACTTTTTAAGCCCTAAAGAATTTAATCACTTTCAAGATTATTTTAATCTTGTACATCTCGGTATGTAATCTATTTCCGTGCAATCATTTCTTTTTTTTAAATGTAACAGAAATGAATAGAAATGTAGTACAAAACAAAATCAGCTTTTGTCTGATATTCCAATGTATGAATAGACTTTTTTTATTTCTCTTGACTAAAAATATCATACTTTTTAAATAGCTTTCACACTTACATTTTGAACTGTTTAACTATAGAAGCAACAGGATTTGTAAAAATAGTAATCACATCTATTTAGCATCTTTAAGAAGAGCCAATTCATGAAGTCAAAATAAAACCATTACACCTCCCTTTTTAGAGAATTGTATTGTATTATTTTTTTTAAAAAGAACATACATTGTTTTAAGGGTGACAGTATAGCATTATGGCCTCATCTACCGTATATACTCGAGTATAAGCCGACCCGAGTATAAGCCGAGGCACCTATTTTACCACAAAATACTGGGTAAAATGAGTGACTCAAATATAAGCCGAGGGTAGGAAATGTGCTGCCCCCTGTCCCCCTCTTGTGCCCTCTGTGTCCCCTTCTCTCTCCGTGTCTCTTCTCACCTCTCCCTTCCCTGTGTCTTTTCTCCCCTCTCCCTTCCCTGTGTCTCTTCCCTCCTCTCCCTTCCCTGTGTCTCTTCCCCCCTCTCCCTTCCCTGTGTCTCTTCCCCCTCCTCATTCTCAACCTCCCTCCTCAACCCCACTCCTCATCCTCAACCTCCCTCCTCATCATCCCTCCTCATCCTCAGCCCCCTCCTCCTCAACCGCCTCCTCAACCCCCCTACTCAACCTCCCTCCTCAACCCCTTATCCTCATCCTCAACCCCCCATCCTCAACCCCATCCTCAACGTCAACCCCCTTCCTCATCCTCAACCCCCTCCTTACCTCCCTCCTCAACCTCAACCCCCCTCCTCATCCTCAACCCCCTCCTCAACCTCCCACCTCAACCTCCCTCCTCATCCTCAACCCCCCCTCCTCATTCTAACCCCCCCTCCTTCTACCCCTCTAAATACCCCCCCCCCCTTCTCCCTTTCCCCTCACTTACCTGCATCTGAAGCACCTGCTCCGGCCTCCGCTCCTTCTGGCGTCTTGACGTGGGGTGCATGTGACGTCACGGCATTAGCATATGCTAATGACCTGGCGTCACATATGCGCGCCACGTCATTAGCATATACCGGGTGCCGGCACCCGGTATATGCTAATGACGTGGCGTCACATGTGAGCCACGTCATTAGCATATACCGTGTGCCTGCACCCGGTATATGCTAATGCCGTGACGTCACATGCGCGCCACATCAAGACGCCGGAAGGAGCGGAGGCTGGAGCAGGAGCTTCAGATGCAGGTAAGTGAGGGGAGAGGGGGGGTTTAGAATGAGGAGGGGGGGTTGAGGATGAGGAGGGGGGAGAGAAAGAGACACTGGGGGGTTAGAGAGACACGGGGGGGTAGAGAGACACGGGGAGGGTTAGAGAGACACGGGGGTGTTAGAGAGACACGGGGGGAGAGTGACTCGAGTATAAGCCGAGGGGGTCCTTTTTAGCCTTAAAAAAAGGGCTGTAAAACTCGGCTTATACTAGAGTATATACAGTAATTATTTTTTCTTATAAAGCATTGATGATAATATCCTACACAGAATTGCATTATTTTATTATGTGTTTATTATGCTTTTGATAGCACATTATAATGATTTTCAGTTCCATTTTCTATGACACAATTTTTAAGGATCAATATTTTCATACTTTATATGCTGCCAGCGAATTGCCCATCAAAAAATGATGGTAATAAAATTGTAAGGCAGGTAATGCTGTTTGCCACACAAAGTAAGTCTTTTGGTCGTGTGAGTACCTTTGGCGCTTATTGCGAGCCTCTCGGTTGGTGTATTTTTGGTTATCAGAGCCCCTTCGGCGCTCATTGCAAGGTCTGCGCTGATCACCTTTTGGTGCTCATTGCGAGCCTCTCCCCTGGTTCTTGCTCCTCTGAGCACCCTTGGCGCTCATTGTGAGCCGCACCCTGAACTCCTTTGTCGTTTATTGCGATCCTGTCGTCTGTTTTTTTTTCTCTATATGTATTTTTTAATGTTAATTAATTAATTAATTAAATCATAAATGAATATATGTTACCTATTTGTAATTAATATTTGCAGCAAGCAATATCCTGAAGAGCTAACAAACTTTTTTGATGTTCCTGCAGCATACAATGTACATTTGCACTCTTGCTGAGCTGAGGTGTATGTGTCAGCAATGTGTGAATTGTGTAGTGTAAATAGGCTGTGTGCGAGAGGGCAAACTGTTTAGCTGTGTATTTTTGCATTTTGTAATGGTAATGTTATTAGTTAGTATTGTAAAATGGCAGCGATTGTGTATGTGTTACACGGGTGTGGATGATTTTGCATCATCCCTAATAGTGTATTTTATACCTCGTACTGGCTTGTGTAAAAGTCTTATGTGTCTGGCGTTTTTTTTTTGTGTTTATTGGTCGTGTAGGCTGTGTAGGATAATTAGGCTGTGTGCTCGAGCGCAAAGCTTTTGTTGAGGTGTGTAATTCTGCATTTTGGATTGGTAATGTTAATAGTTGCAAGTTAGTGTTGTAAAATGGCTGCGATTGTCTATGTATTAGGCGGTTGTGGAGCATGTGGCGTCCTCCCTAATAGTGTATTTTATACCCTGTACGGTCTTCTGTAGAAGTCTTATGTGTGTGGCGGGTTTTTGCGGGGTTTTTGGTCACGTAGACTCGTATTGTTTTTTTTCAGTCGCCATTTTTTTTGTCGCTTAGGCGATTTTCGTGTGTGTAAACTCGACAAATTGTGGTTCAATTGTCATGCAATCCCAGATGTCTTGTCTGTCCCCCCGTGCTGTGAGTGAATTTTTTTGTATTTTTGTTAATTTTGGTGGTGTTTTTGTATGTCCGCTGTACGGCCGTTAAGTGCTGCGGGTCATATTTTTTTTGTGTAAGTCTTGCTTTCTTTGTTGCAAGTGTTGCAGGCCGTAATTTTTTAATGCAATTTTTTTCAAACTGCTACGGGTGTCACATTGGGAATTGTGTAATTTAGTTTTGAGTTGATGTGTAGTTCCGCGGGTCGTAGGAATGAGAGCCCACGGTGCTCATCTACACCAGGGCAGTGAGCGCCTTTGGCGCTCACTACCTAAGTCATGCAGGGTCGTAGGGATGAGCGCCTATGGCGCTCATCTCCACCAGCGCAAAGAGCGCCTTTAACACTCCTTGCCAGCAATTGCGGCCCTCGCTGTGTTAGCAACAACCCGAATTGCTGAGAACTAACAGCCTTATTAAATTGTGATTCTGTAAATTTAAAAGGGCTCTATTTAAGCACACAGCATTTTTTCTTTTACAGAAAATTTTAGTTAGTGGACTTCTATACAAAAGCAAGGTCTTCACTAACTAAAAACTTCTGTAAATAAAATATGCTATGTGCTTAAATAGAGCCCTTTTAAATTTACCGAATCGCAATTTAATAAGGCTGTATATATGTAACTAGCGACTTGCCCGTCAAAAAATGACGGGGCAATAAAAGAAAGTGTTGAAATGCTGTTTGCCACACAATGTGAGTGTACTGTGTGCCTCAACTATATAGACCCCTCTAACAGAGTAATGAACGCTTGTAATAACACTATAAGTGCCATGAGGGTCATCCAGGACCCTCATGACCCAAAGTGTAAGCACTACACCATTTTAACCCGGTCACTTATGGGGGTCTATCCAGACACCCCTCATAAGCCTCTATTTAACCCCATCATGCCCTGAAGGACCATCATGCCACTAAGTCTAATCACTCCACTGCACTATACCTCCCCAATACAACATTAAATATCAACTAACCCCCTCTACACTAACCTATTAACACCTACACTATCTACCTACACTACCTACGTACCCCCTAATAACCCCCTCCCCACCACTGTAATCACAGAAAACGGAAAAACTAAAGTCACCAAAAATCAAAAATCTACATTAAATAAAAGAAAAAAACATAAATCACAAAAAATAAAACATCTACATTACAGAAAATAAAAAAACTAAATCACAAAAAATAAAACATCTACATTACAGAAAATAAAAAAAACAAAATCACAAAAAATAAAAAAATCTACATTACGTAAAATAAAAAAACCTAAATCACAAAAAATAAAACATTGACATTACAGAAAATAAAAAAACATAAATCACAAAAAAATTTAAAAGGAACATTACAGAAAATAACAAAATACATTACAACCCTCACCCACTACAGA
Organism: Discoglossus pictus; assembly: GCA_027410445.1. Classification (NCBI taxonomy): domain Eukaryota; kingdom Metazoa; phylum Chordata; class Amphibia; order Anura; family Alytidae; genus Discoglossus; species Discoglossus pictus. The sequence goes on from CM050167.1 coordinate 202,905,840, forward strand.
AAAAAAATACATACAATACAAAGCATACAATACAATGCATGCAATACAAATACAATTAAATACAATACACCCCTATCTAATATACATCCCCCAATCTATGTAATATACAATACATCCTATCTATGTAATATATATTCCCCAATCTATGTAATATACAATACATTCTATCTATGTAATATACATCCCCCAATCTGTCGAATATACAATACATCCTATCTATCTAATATACATCCCCCAATTTATCTAATATACAATACATCCCACAATGTAATATACAGTACATGCTATCTCTATCTAGAAACCCTAATTGTAAGCTAAAATAAAATAATTAAGACCACGTACCTTTGAGATGTCCCTTCAGATCAGCCACCTAGGGAAAAAAACATAAAAAAATGAGTACAACATTTACATAAAATAAATAAACATAGTACATATTGTAAATATTCTACTCACCTTTCCAGCATGTCCCGTCCATCTTCTTTTCCTCTTCTCTGGCGCGGCCCCTGTTAAAAAAAACATTACATTAATACACATACATAAACATAAAACAAAGTAAAATAAACATAATATACATTGTACTTACATCCCTGCGATGTCCCCGGGCCTCCTCCTCTTCTGCCCCGGCTGGGCCCTGGAAAAATCTGCGCTCTAAACAAAAAATGGTTAAAAAACTAGCGAACCTCCCCAACGCTAATGAGCCTCCTACGGAGTGTTCCAGAATAAAATTGGCAATGGCGGCTTCTGATTGGCTGAAAACGCTGTCTATCAAATTCAGCCAACGACAAGATGCCAATTGTGAGCCAATGAGAAAGGGATACACCCCAAAATCCCACTCTGATTGGATAACACACCTGTCAATCTTTATTTAAACCAATCAGAAGGCTTTATTGCCATCAGCGAATCACAATGGGATACACCCCCACGGGTGATTGGCTGAAGACATCTGCACCTTCCCATTGGCTGTAATACTGATTGACATTGACAACAGCCAATGAGAAGGCGCAAATGCCTTCAGCCAATCAGTACGTGGGGGTGTATACCATTGTGATTGGCTATTGTCAGTGCAACCAATCATAATGCGCCGATGCCTCCAGCCAATCACCCTGTGGGGGTGTATTCCATTGTGATTGGCTGAAGGCACCTGCGCCTTGTGATTGGTTTAAATAAAGATTGATTGACAGGTGCATTATTCAATCAGAGTGAGATTTTAGGGTGTATGCCTTTCTGATTGGCTCACACATTGGCGCCTTCTAATTGGGTGAATTTGATAGACAGCGTTTTCAACCAATCAGAAGGCTCCATTGCCTATTTTCTTCCGGAAAAGGCTCTGGGAGGCTCATTAGCATCGGGGATGTCCGCGAGTGCGGATGTCCGTTATATATATATATATATATTTATTTTTTTTAGAGCGCGGTTCCAGGGCGGGGCAGAAGAGGAGGAGGCTGGACACATCGCGGGGAGGTAAGTACAATGTAGATTATGTTTATTTTACTTTGTTTTATGTTTATGTATGTGTACTAATGTTATGTTTTTTTTAACAGGGGCCGCACCGGAGAAGAAGAAAAGAAGAAGGACGGGGACATGCTGGAAAGGTGAGTAGAATATTTAGAATGTTTATAATGTTTATTTTTTTACTGTAAATGTGTTGCACTACTTTTTTTTTCTTTTTTTTCCCATAGTTGGCTGATCTGAAGGGACATTTGCAAAGGTAAGTGGTCTTAATTATTTTATTTTAGCTTAAAATTAGAGTATTTTATATATAGGCGTTTATTAAAAACAGTGAATATAAAAACAGGGTAGGAAGGGTAAAAAAGGCAAATGTAAGGAATAGTAGAATACCCAAAGGCACTGGTATTGTGCAAAATTTAATCCTTAAGTAGGTGGGTATAACTATTCATACCTGGCGGGCGAGGAAAGGAAGTTGCAAATAAGTATCAGGGTAAATGAACCCTATAATGTCCTAAATAGTATACCTGTAAAGCACCCCTATGCCTAAATATATATCCTCCCAGTGTCCAGAGGATGCATTAGAAAGGGCAATATACTGGCACAGACCTGAAGTATGGATACCTGAGTGTCTTACTCATACTTCTATAGCATATAAATGAGGTACTAGAGGATTGTACCTAAAAAAGGTCAAACTTGCAAAGAGGCTCAGCCTAAAGTGCAGACAAAGTTGTCTTAACTAGTATATGTTAACCAGCGTGTAATCCAAATAATGTCTATAGAGACTAGTTTCTATCTAACTGTATTGTGGTACAAATAAGTACCCAAAGCTGTACAGAGAGGTCTGAGGCTGTGCCCCGTTTCTAGGGGTCATGATACGTAGTATCCGATAATAGCAGGCATACTATGTCACTACTATGTCACTAGCATGGCATAAGGGGCTTTACACTAGGGCGTTATAGGAGCAGTTTCGCGCTTCCTAAGAGAACTCGACCGCCAGGTTTGCAGCGCACATGCGCACGTCTGACGTGATGACGTGCGCAGCGTCGTTGCTAGGAGCCTGACGCGTTTCGACGTACCACGTCTTTGTCAAAGGAAAAGTTGTATAACGCTGTCTCCAAGAGCATTATATAGGGAACTGTCGCCTAGGCAACCTAAAAATAGTGAATATATTGCCGATAACGGGCCAAAACAGTCTAGATAGTACATGTAATATATACAAGAGGCTGTAGGGATATATATACAAGGGCTGAAATAATGTGTGCACTTATGCACTTATTGATAACAATGTACAGATCATATGGATGCACTGAAAAAAGTTTGTAATAGGCTAAATGGAAAAAACTCAAAAGTGCAATATGATAGCTACTATATCTATAAGGTGAAAGACTGCCAAAAATGACAGGTTAGAAGTTGAGAAGTGGGCAAAGAAATCCTTGTGTATGGACTATTATATAAATGAGGAATAAGCTGACATGTGTGCATTTATGCACTTATGGATAACAAAATGCAAATCCTATGGGTGAACTGGAATAAGCTTATAATCAACAAAATGGAAAAAACACAAATGTGTAGTATGATAGCTACTATATCTATAGGGTGTAAGACTGCCAAAAATGACCGGTTAAAAAATGGGAAAGTGGGCAAAGAAATCCATGTGTATAAGACCATCATACAAATGAGGAATAGGCTCATTTATATAACTGTAAAGGTATAGAACCAACGTTGAAAACTGTGTGAGGTGACAAGTGATCTGAAAGTGTTGAGGGTTGAGGGATGTGAAAAAAGAGCTAGTAAACTAATAATAAAGGAAAAAACATATGCTCTAAAATAAGTGCTGGCTAATATAACTGACGCCTGTAACAGGTTATTAGTGTATCAAAAAGTCAGAATCGTGAGTGCTGATGCATTAAGAGTCCAACCAAATGGGATGAACAAGAAAGGATACAAATATGTTCACTGGAGTGAATACACATATATGTGAAAAAAATGTGATTTATTAAGGGCTAAAAGTGTACATGTGTCTATGTGGCAATAGGAGGCCTAACATAGATAGACAAAGTAACAAATATCATAAGAAGAGAAAAAAGCCAGGTATTAGATGAAGGGTGTAAAGGTAAACCCCTCATTCAGTCCATAAGGTACTTGGGCCTTCAATTGATATATCCAGCGTGCCTCACATTGTAATAATTTTCTCTCCAGGTCTCCCTGTCTTGGGCCTATATGGACCTGGTCTATTGCACAAAAGGATAAAACTTCACTTCTATTGTTGTGACAATATTTGACATGGCGGGCAATTGGTGTGTCCAATGCATTCTTGATACTATAAATATGCTCGCCAATCCTGCGGCGCAACTGGCGCCTCGTTTTTCCTACATAGATCTTCCTGCAAATACAGGTGGCCACATAGATAACCGCTGTAGAACAACAGTTCATGAATTCTTTTATTTTAAATTTTTCCCCAGTTATAGGATGCTCATATACTTTTAGAGGTGTAACATACCTGCAAAATTTACATTTGCTGCATTTGAAACACCCTGTTAGGGGTTTTAACCAGGTCCCTGGTTTCTGTTCTTTAAAGGAACTATGGACCAATCTATCTTTCAGGTTTTTGCCCCTACGGTATGTAATGGAGGCCTTATGTGTCACAACATCTTTTAGATCTTCGTCACTCCTCAAAAGGTGCCAATGTCTGGATAGAATGTCTCTGACCACCTCAGAATCATAGCCAAAAGTCATAATACAGCGAGATAATTTACTTTCCTTATCTGTATTGCTGTTAAGGCCACTCAAAAGTTCAGATCTCTTGCAGTTAGAAGCATGGTTGAAAGCAGATTTGAGACATTTGTTTGAGTAACCTCTGTCTCTAAATCTAGTTCTTAATTTATCTGCTTCTAATTTGAACTCTGCATCAGAACTGCAGTTCCTCCGTATTCGGAGGTATTGGCCCCTTGGTATTCCCCTTTTTAGGGGTTCAAAATGTTGGCTATCCCAAGTCAACAGGGAGTTAGTGGCAGTGTCCTTCCTATAAGTAGTAGTTGATATCTTACCTTCCTCATCTTTCGTTATTAACAGATCTAAGAATGTAATGGAGGATAGATTTAACTCATAGGTGAATTTAAGGCCCAGATCATTGGTGTTGAGGCCAGACATAAATTGTTCAAATTCAGACTTAGTGCCTGTCCAGATCACTAACACATCATCAATATAGCGCCGCCATATTAATGCATGCTCTGAGAGTGAGGGTGTAGATTCTTGAAAAACAAATTTCTCCTCCCACCAACCCAGGAACAGATTAGCATAACTAGGAGCACATGGTGTCCCCATGGCTGTCCCTTTTTGCTGGTGGTACCATTTGTTGTTATGTGTAAAGTAGTTATGCTTCAACACAAATTCCAACAGTTCCAAGAGAAATCCATTAAATTTCATGTGAATGGTGCCTTTCATACTTAAAAAATGACCAAGAGCCTCTATACCGTATTCATGCGGTATACTGCTGTACAAGGCCTCTACATCAATAGAGGCTAGCCATGCTGAGTTGGGTATATGAAGGTCATCCAACTGCTTTAGAATGTCATTTGTGTCTTTGACATAAGAGGGTAGACTCTCTACTAATTCTCTCACATAGTGGTCAATAAATATGCTGGCATTGTGGGACAGATTATCAGTGCCGGATACAATAGGCCTACCAGGGATAGGTGATTTCTTTTTATGAATTTTAGGGAGGGAGTAGAAAATCGAAATAGTAGGAAACTTAGGGTATAAGAATCTATAGGTTTGTTCATCAATAAGGTCTTCTTTCATTGCATTATCCAGAATAGTTTTCAAGAGTATCTTATACTCATTGGTTGGATTTTTTTGAATCACCTTATATGTGCTATTATCACCTAGAATTCTGTTACACATATCCCTGTATTCCTCGTTATTCATGATGACAATATTCCCGCCCTTATCGGCAGGCTTTATTTGTATCTCCTTGCACTTCTCCAATTCTTTTAATGCTAAGAATTCCTTATTAGTCAAATTGAATACCTTTTTCAGTTTGTGATATTCTATATTTTCAATCTCTAAGGTGGTCTGCTGAAGAAAGACCCAGATGTTAGCATAGTCTTTCATTCCTGGTGTAAAAGTACTTTTATTTTTCCAGGTTTTAGATTTGACTTTACTCATGGGATCAACTGGTTCATTCTCTTTTAACAAAGACAGCAAAGATTGTAAAGTTTCTATGTCTTCCTTTCCTACACCCAGATTCATACATTCTCTCTCCTCCTTTAGTTTATAGAATTTATGCAGTGCTAACTTGCGAGCGAAGAGGTTCAAATCTTTTATATGTGTGAATGTATCTGATCTGGATGTTGGGACAAATGTCAAACCTTTCTGTAAGACTGAGGTATGATATACATTAAGGGGAAAATTTGACAAATTGACTATCTGTGGATTCATAGCTGGGAGGTTAGAGGGATTAGGGGTCAGGTATTCCTGTTTCCCTTGGATCTGAGTGTCCTCTCTGGCCCCTTCACAGGGATCCTGCCTCTCTCTAAAAAAGATTGTTGTTGTTCATTAAATCTAGGATTCTCTCTAGTCTGAAGGTTTGCTCTTAATTCATAGTTTTCTCTTCTCTGAGGATAGTTACCTCGTCTAGTCCTGGTGTTATAAGGGTGAAAATCGTCGTTATCAGAGTTCTCAAATTCTGAGGAGCTAATGTCAGAACTTCTTTGGTTGATCACTTGTCACCTCACACAGTTTTCAACGTTGGTTCTATACCTTTACAGTTATATAAATGAGCCTATTCCTCATTTGTATGATGGTCTTATACACATGGATTTCTTTGCCCACTTTCCCATTTTTTAACCGGTCATTTTTGGCAGTCTTACACCCTATAGATATAGTAGCTATCATACTACACATTTGTGTTTTTTCCATTTTGTTGATTATAAGCTTATTCCAGTTCACCCATAGGATTTGCATATTGTTATCCATAAGTGCATAAATGCACACATATCAGCTTATTCCTCATTTATATAATAGTCCATACACAAGGATTTCTTTGCCCACTTCTCAACTTCTAACCTGTCATTTTTGGCAGTCTTTCACCTTATAGATATAGTAGCTATCATATTGCACTTTTGAGTTTTTTCCATTTAGCCTATTACAAACTTTTTTCAGTGCATCCATATGATCTGTACATTGTTATCAATAAGTGCATAAGTGCACACATTATTTCAGCCCTTGTATATATATCCCTACAGCCTCTTGTATATATTACATGTACTATCTAGACTGTTTTGGCCCGTTATGGGCAATATATTCACTATTTTTAGGTTGCCTAGGCGACAGTTCCCTATATAATGCTCTTGGAGACAGCGTTATACAACTTTTCCTTTGACAAAGACGTGGTACGTCGAAACGCGTCAGGCTCCTAGCAACGACGCTGCGCACGTCATCACGTCAGACGTGCGCATGTGCGCTGCAAACCTGGCGGTCGAGTTCTCTTAGGAAGCGCGAAACTGCTCCTATAACGCCCTAGTGTAAAGCCCCTTATGCCATGCTAGTGACATAGTAGTGACATAGTATGCCTGCTATTATCGGATACTACGTATCATGACCCCTAGAAACGGGGCACAGCCTCAGACCTCTCTGTACAGCTTTGGGTACTTATTTGTACCACAATACAGTTAGATAGAAACTAGTCTCTATAGACATTATTTGGATTACACGCTGGTTAACATATACTAGTTAAGACAACTTTGTCTGCACTTTAGGCTGAGCCTCTTTGCAAGTTTGACCTTTTTTAGGTACAATCCTCTAGTACCTCATTTATATGCTATAGAAGTATGAGTAAGACACTCAGGTATCCATACTTCAGGTCTGTGCCAGTATATTGCCCTTTCTAATGCATCCTCTGGACACTGGGAGGATATATATTTAGGCATAGGGGTGCTTTACAGGTATACTATTTAGGACATTATAGGGTTCATTTACCCTGATACTTATTTGCAACTTCCTTTCCTCGCCCGCCAGGTATGAATAGTTATACCCACCTACTTAAGGATTAAATTTTGCACAATACCAGTGCCTTTGGGTATTCTACTATTCCTTACATTTGCCTTTTTTACCCTTCCTACCCTGTTTTTATATTCACTGTTTTTAATAAACGCCGCTGTCATCTATTTAATAAAATAATATTTCTTGTATATATTCATCCCACTTTTTTGTATATGATATATTAGGGTGGAAAACACCCAGGGAAATCCTAATCCTCACTTTTCCATATTTGATATTTTATATATAGAGAGCATTTATTGTATGTTAGCTAGGGGTATGTGTTTTATATAGATAGCATAGCATGTATTGTATATTAGATTGTGGTATTTATTTAGATAGATTGGGGGATGTATATTAGTTAGATTGGGAGATGTATATTACATAGATGTATTTTATATTAGATAGGGGTGTATTGTATTTCATGTTATTTGCATTGTATTGTATGTATTATATGTATTTCCTTTTCAGGTATGTAATTGTTTTTTTTTCTGTAGTGGGGGGTCGGGGTTGTAATGTATTTTTTGGTAATTGTACTGACCCCCATGAGTGACAGGGTTAATTAGGGGTGTATGGGGGTCTGTATTGACCCCCATGAGTGAGGGGGTTAATTAAGTGCTGATGGGGGTCGGTATTGACCCCCATGAGTGACAGGGTTAATGATATGTATTATGAGGGTCTGTATTGACCCCCATGAGTGGCAGGGTTAATGAAGGGCTTATGGGGGTCTGTATTGACCCCCATGAGTGACAGGGTTAATTAAGTGCTTATGGGGGGCTGTCTTGACCCTCATGAGTGACGGGGTTAATTTAGGGGTTATGAGGTCTGTATTGACCCCCATGAGTGCTAGGGTTATTAATGGGTTTATGGGTGGCTGTATCAACCCCCATGAGTGACAGGGTTAATGAAGGGCGCATATGGGTCTGTATTGACCCCATGAGTGACAGGGTTAATTAGGGGTTTATGGGGGTCTGTATTGACCCCCATGAGTGACAGGGTTAATGAAGGGCTTATGGGGGTCTGTATTGACCCCCATGAGTGACAGGGTTAATTAAGGGCTTATGGGGGTCTATATTGACCCCCATAAGTGACAGGATTAATTAAGGGCTTATGGGTGTCTATTTTGACCCCCATGAGTGACAGTGGTAATTAAGGGTTTATGGGGTTCTGTATTGACCCCCATGAGTGCCTGGGTTATTTATGGGCTTATGGGGGTCTGTATTGACCCCCATGAGTGACAGATTTAAAAAATGGCTTATTGGGGTCTATATTGACCCCTATGAGTGACAGGGTTAATTAAGGGTTTATGGGGGTCTGTATTGACCCCCATGAGTGCCAGGGTTATTTATGGGCTTATGGAGGTCTTTATTGACCCCCATGAGTGACACGGTTTTTTAGGGGTTGATGGAGCTCTGTATAGAGCCCCATGCGTGATAGGGTATTTTTTATTATTTTTTATTACGGGTCCTTTAAGGACTTTTACGGTTCTTTAAGGACCCGTAATGCAGGAATTTTACATTTTCATAGCAGCGGGGGTCCCCGATCGCATGCGATCGGGAACCCCACTGCGATTGTTAATGTGGAGTTAATGCGGGTCTCTGAACTTATCTTGGATCCCGTGGGGTTAATGCAGGTTACCGAGCTTATCTCGGATCCCTTCTTGGGTAAGTTGTAGGTGGCTGGGCGGTCCTGGGTCTTTGAGCCTCGTTTTCGTTTTTTTCAGTGGCCATTTTTTCTCTCGCTTAGAGGATTTTCTTGTGTCTGAACTCGGGAATTTGGACTTAAATTGAGGTGTAACTTCACTTGCAGAGGTCCTGGGTGCCCCCCCTTGCTGTGGATAATCTTTTAATGTATGTTTTAGGGTATTTATTGTGTTTTTAATGTTTTTTTGTGCGCGCGGTTCTGCCGTTAAGGTTGCATTTTTTCCGTTAAGGTGGTATTTTTGCGTCTCGTATTTGTTTAGTGTAAGTCCCTGGTAGTGCCGCTTGTGTGAGGGTTTGTAACCGCATGTGAGGCTGTAGAGCCTTCACCTTAGTTGCTGGCAAGGAGCCGCTTTCGAGGCCCTCAGTTGCTGGCAAGGAGCAGCGTTAGCAATGGCCCGCATGCTCACAACTATATATGTGACTGGAATATTGCCAGTCAAAAAATTACGCCAATGAAATTGTAAGTGAGCCAATGCTGTTTGGTGTATGGTAATCAAATAAATAATGCATTAATAAATGAATATACTTTACCTATTTGGAAGTAATATATACAGGAAGCATTGTGTTGAAGAGCTGACAATCTGTTTTTATGTTGCAGCAGCATACAATGTGTGTTTTCAGTGTTGTGGAGCTGCTGTGTAAGTGTCAGCAATGTGTGCACTGTGTAGTGTAAATAGAGTACGTGCGCGAGTTAAATTCGTTAGGGTAGCATGGGGAACTTCCGCATTGTGTAAGTTAGTGTTGTAAAATGGCTCCTAATGTGTGTGGTAAGCGGCTGTGGCTGATTTTGCGTCCTTGTTGTGGGACCTCGTACGGATTTTTGGAAAAATCTGTATGTTTTTCGTGGTGTTATGCGTGTTTAGGGTCCTATAGCCTCGTTTTCGTTTTTTCGGCGGCCATTTTTTCTCTTGATTAGGGGATTTATGGGTGTCTAAACTCTTGTATTTTTACTTAAATTGAGTTGTAACTTCACTTTTAGAGGTTCTGGGTGCCCTCCCCTTGCTGTGGGTAAGCTTTTTATGTGTTTGTTGTGTGATCTAAAGTCTGTAGTTGCTGGCAAAGAGCGCCTTCAGCGAGGGCCGCAGCGTTAGCAACAACTTTTGTCAACCCGCACTGTTGACAACTATATATGTGATGAGCTTTATTACATTCTTCCTGTATAAATCTTGGAAGTGAAAAGTTTTCATAAGAACTAATATACTTTTTACATGCTCCTCGTATCAAACCCTTTTGTATAAATTGTTATGCGTGACCGCTATATATGAAGTGTTTCTTGTTTTAAGCGTGGTTTTAACTAAAGTGCTATGAAATGGCTCCCCTAGAAGGGTATAAAAAACATGACATATTTTTGGAAGGCTTTGGACTCCTACGGCCACATTAAATTTGAAACCAGTAACTCTAACGCGAAGCTCGTAACAGCTGCAGGCTTGAAATTTGGCCGAGTTACTGTGCTATTAAATTAGAACAGGCAGCGAGCAACAAGCTAGAGACACCTTTCATCGTCCATCGGATTTGCGAGCTTGAGCGTAATAAATTAGTCAAACTCCTAGTTATGGGTTTAAACAGAGCCAATGGAAACAGAGATCGTCACAATTGCATAACAGAAAAATGGAGGTTGGATTGTAAAGTCTTATGGGGTTCAATTACAATTTACGATCGGACCCACGTTCCAGTTATAATGCAATATTAATAAAGCCGTAAATATAATATTCTATCACATGCCAGTTAGAGTATATGTATTAACAAATTGATTGGCGGGATCGAGATAACACAAATATTATACATGAAATAAAGTATTTTTCTGGGCCGATCTTGAGAATATTGTGCTATTAAATTTAGGACCTAACATTACTTTCCCTTTTAATATTAGTACAGTAGTGTGTTTGTTTGTTTTTGCAGTTAAAGTGCTACATATTGAACATGTCATCCTTCAGCTGTAGGCTATTCAGGTTCTTGCCTGCTAGTAACTTTCTTTACAGATCGTAAATTTTGATTATTTTGGCTGTTTGGAGAGGCTAAGTTAAGGCAGTGAAAAAAGCTGATGCTCTCTTCCAGGGAGTGTAATGTATGAGAAGTTCCCTTGTGATGAAAAGAAACATAAACCGTCTGTACTTTTTCTCCAGGAGAATAACTTTGCCCTGAACAAAACCCTGTCTTTTATGCATAAAAATTAACCAACCTTTTATACTACTACCCAAAATTCTAAGAAGGAAGGAGCAACAATCCTGATCCATAAGGATTTCCCATTTGTCCTAACCCATCAAAAAATAGACAAAGAGCAAAATTATATAATACTTATAGGAACCGTCCTAAATGCAAAACTTACTTTAGTATCCATTTATGCTCCAACCACTGTCCCTCACAAGGCTTTTATTCAACTATTAGAATCTCTTGAATCCTAAGATATAGGTATATTAATCATAGAAGGTGATTTTAAACATTTTAAAAATCTTGCTTTAAACCCAGATCTTGACAGGTCCAGAGGTCAATCTATCATTCGTTGTCCATGAAAAACTAAACAGATTGAAATTCTTATGAATAAAATGGGCTTGGTTGATTCCTGGAGGGGGTTACACTCTAAGGAGAGAGGGTGTAACGGCTACCCCGGTAGTGAGAGGGTACCAGCCGTTGGAGACGTCCTTTTCTTAAGCAAGGTGCTGTGCAGTAATGAAATGCTTATTCCCCTCCACGATATCCCATTGTATAATCCAGGAGTGCTGTAAAATGCGGCAGAGTAACGGTACCATAAATCCCCCCCCAAAGAACGAGACAATGCTACGTTTTTTTGAAGGGTCAAGTAGAACTATCTTTTAATGACAGGGGATCTCCTTTTATGCAATGTTGCCCTCTGAAGGGCTACACCCACATAATTATCACAACAGCCAATTATCTGCATGGTTCAACCCCCACGTCTCCTCCCCTCAGATAACAGGTAACACAATTAAAACAGACACAATTTTAACCACATTCTGGATGTACCCCAAATACAGAGGGTACACCTTGAAGTCCCGCACCATTCAATATCTCTCACCCAGGGGAACAACATATACAAAAATGGCATGAATCAGACCAGGGGTTCAAAAGTTAGTAAAAGTATGTTTTTACACATAACACACAGACATTGCACATATCCCCCATACAATACACATATAGGGACAATAGGTGAGTCACACCTCCCTGGCAACTTGGATACAATCAGACATTAATTAGATCATTCTTATCAGAGAATGAAAACACTTTGGAAAATGCAAGGATCCTTTACAACTTTCTTATCTCTTGAATCTCTGTAACAGGATTATCTATTAGCCTAGGTCTGCAAAAGTCTGGCTAATATTCTGAGCCAATATATTCTGTAGAACATCAACCAATATATATATAGTAGGATCATATTTTAACCATAATAATCATAAAACAGTTTAAAACAGTGATGGGTTCCGCTACACACCTCCCCCGTGACCATAAGCCGGCATACACGGTCTGATCCCAACGGATCGGCCTGGGGATGTCCGGACAAAAGTATTTGTTGGTCAATTCTCTAGTTTGACAACCCATCAGCATTACTGCAATAAACATTTCAAGGAGAGGGAAAATACATTTTACAAACTGGTTTCAGACAATTAAATAATTAGGCAGAAAAGCATCAGCCTTCCAAATGAACTGAAGTCCTTTAGCAAAACCATCCCAAGTTGTAGAGTACATTCCTCCCCCAGCTCGTGGTCGGGCCGCTATTGCACAGGGCCCACTGTTCTTCTCCTGTACACCCACCCAAAAAAATCCAGGATCCCATCCCAACAGTCCAGTATCCCAATGTCCAAAAGGTGGGCCACAATCTCTGTCCCATAGAAACCCCTTTCCATATAAAACATTCCCGCTCATCCCCTCTATTGTCGGCTAATGCTCGGTACTTTTGGAGGGTGGGGTCCTGTCTAGTTTCCTTCACAAGCTCTTCGGGGGTGTCCCACGCTATGGGTCTCTCTGTGGCATTAGTGCTAAGTGTCTGCTTGTGGCTTACCTGGGTCTCCCGACCTGTTGTAGGATCGTCCTCGGTACGGGTCTGTGAGCGGGTGGTCACGGGACAAGCAGCAGCAGTCATGGGTAAAAAGGCTGAGGCTAGAGGGCCAATATCATTGCCCAGCACAACCTCAGCAGGTAAATTGTCCATGATGCCTACTGTGGTCTTTCCCGACCCGACTCCCCAATCCAAGTGTACCCGGGCGGTGGGTAAGCGAAAAACAGCCCCCCCTGCGACACGGACAGCAACAGTACGGGTAGATACATGCTCCGGTTTCACAAAATGTTTCTGCACCAACGTGATGGTAGCGCCAGTGTCCCTTAGGCCTTGTGCTACCTGTCCATTTACACGCACCTCCTGGCGGTGATGCTGGCGGTTGTCTGGGGATGCAGCTTGTATGGGGTTTGCCTCGTACAGGATGCCCAAACACTCCTCAGGGCTCCCTTTGGTTTCCAGGCAGTGAGCAGCAGAGGTACATGATAAAGGGATCTCTGGGTTATTGGTCGGGCGCCTCCAGTTGTTATTGGCTGATCCCAAGGGGCAATAACGAGCAATGTGCCCCGGGTTGCCGCAGCGATGGCACGTCATTTTGTAAGAATCCCGGGGTTGGTGGTTAGACCCCTGAGGCCGTGGCGGTCCTGGGGGGACTGGGGCCCGAAATTCTGTGCGTGCAGCGGGCATTGAGGTGTGTGGCTCTGCTCTAGAGGTTGGTCGTGTGGACCCTTGGCTCACCTTTCTGGACTCTGCGTATTCGTCCGCTAGCCGTGCTGCCTCGATTAAGTTAGCAGGGCGACGATCTCTCACCCAATCCTGTATGTCTGCTGCCAGATCTTGGAAGAAATGTTCCATCAGGAATAGCTGTAGTACTTCCTCTCCTGTGTTGGCATTGCACCCTCGCACCCAATGTGATGCCACCCTTTGTATCTTGCTGGCCCATTCCATATGGGAGTCTGCAGCCTTCTTTTTAGACTCCCTGAAGCGACGGCGATATGTTTCCGGGGTGACGGCATATCTGGTGAGCAGTGCAGCCTTCACCCGGCGATACTGCGCAATATCTTCCTCAGTAAGCGCCCGAAAAGCCTCATTTGCTTTTCCTGATAGCTTTCCAGCCAAAATAGTGACCCATTGGTCTGGTGGTATTTGGTGCCTCTCGAAGTCAGCCAAATATCCATCAATTTCTTCCTCACTTTCCACAAACGCTTTGAAGGCAGTGAAGGGTATTTTCTTTACTGTAGCAGCGGGTGGGGGAGTATGAACTGTATGTGCCAGGGGTTGTCTAGCTCTTGCCAGTTCAAGTTCGTGCCCCCTCCTATTTTGTATCTCCGTTCTCGCTTCCCGGAACAGCTTATCTATTAGCTCCACGGATGTTGCTGGGTACATGGATAATCTCCGCTGAACCAGGTTTGTAATTTCCTCCTCCTCGCTGACAGGGGTAGGTTGGTCCACGACCTCCATGGATCGATCCATCTCGTCCAGCTCCAGTAGGTCAGCTATCAGCTCTCTCCGTGGTCGGTTGCTGGCACTCCTTCCTCTGGTTTCCAAGAGATCCTTTAGTGTGGATCTTTTCAGTTTAGCGTACTGGGATTCCATTCAGCACTTGCGTTGGGGATGAAAAGGACCATCCCACCGCTGCCACCAAATGTAACGGCTACCCCGGTAGTGAGAGGGTACCAGCCGTTGGAGACGTCCTTTTCTTAAGCAAGGTGCTGTGCAGTAATGAAATGCTTATTCCCCTCCACGATATCCCATTGTATAATCCAGGAGTGCTGTAAAATGCGGCAGAGTAACGGTACCATAAATCCCCCCCCAAAGAACGAGACAATGCTACGTTTTTTTGAAGGGTCAAGTAGAACTATCTTTTAATGACAGGGGATCTCCTTTTATGCAATGTTGCCCTCTGAAGGGCTACACCCACATAATTATCACAACAGCCAATTATCTGCATGGTTCAACCCCCACGTCTCCTCCCCTCAGATAACAGGTAACACAATTAAAACAGACACAATTTTAACCACATTCTGGATGTACCCCAAATACAGAGGGTACACCTTGAAGTCCCGCACCATTCAATATCTCTCACCCAGGGGAACAACATATACAAAAATGGCATGAATCAGACCAGGGGTTCAAAAGTTAGTAAAAGTATGTTTTTACACATAACACACAGACATTGCACATATCCCCCATACAATACACATATAGGGACAATAGGTGAGTCACACCTCCCTGGCAACTTGGATACAATCAGACATTAATTAGATCATTCTTATCAGAGAATGAAAACACTTTGGAAAATGCAAGGATCCTTTACAACTTTCTTATCTCTTGAATCTCTGTAACAGGATTATCTATTAGCCTAGGTCTGCAAAAGTCTGGCTAATATTCTGAGCCAATATATTCTGTAGAACATCAACCAATATATATATAGTAGGATCATATTTTAACCATAATAATCATAAAACAGTTTAAAACAGTGATGGGTTCCGCTACAGAGGGTATCCTTTTTATTCGCCTATTCATAAATCTTATTCAAGGATAGACACTATCATTATAAATGCCTCTTTGTCAGACAAGTCCAAATGCCCATTGTCAGATCACAGTCTAGTGTCTTTAATCATGAATTAAAATCCTTCCATTGACACTCCATATGAATGGACAATTAATTATATGCTGCTTACCAACCCTACTTTGCAAGAACTAATCTCTAAAGAACTAGATTTTTACTTTAAGACAAACACTAAACCAGACACGAGCATCGGTTGTCAATGGGTGGCACACAAGGCCTAAACCCTAAGAAAACGAGAAAAGGAACTCTCAAAGGAACTTTACAACCTAGAAAAGCACAACCAGTTATTTCAAACAGACTCAATTCAATATTAGGTTAGAATTAGATAATCTCCTGTCAGATCAGATGGAGAGAGAGCCCTAAGGAAAACCCAACATAAATACTTTTCTCAGGTGAATTAACCCAGCTCCCTCCTGGCAAACAGGTTAAACTCTTAATATCAACAGTTCAAGATCACACAGGTCAAATCAACTTCTGGTTTACCTACAATGAATCAAGAGCTGATTCGAGAGAGTTTCATTCCATTTTATCAGGATATCTATTCTTGCCACATTCAGGTAAAAGATTGCTCATTTTCTAATGTCCTAGATCAACTACACCTTCCTGTGTTAAATACTTCTGAATTAGAGAACTTGAATGCTAACATATTGTATGAAGAAAACGGAGATACTGTTAAATCATTGAAACTAGGTAAATCACAAGGCCCAGATGGTTTCTACAACCTTTATTTTAAGAAATTTGCAGACTTACTAATCCCACAACCAATGGCTATGTTTAAAGTCAACCCTCAAATGGGAACACATTCCTCCTGAGCTAAATCAGGCAAATTTGGTGTTTTTCCCTAAAGTAGTGAGGGACCCCTTGGAGGTTAAAAATTACCGCCTGATTTCCCTTCTTCATGGAGATATACAGTGCCTTGCAAAAGTATTCATCCCCCTTGAATTTTGACCTATTCTGTTACATTACAGCCTTAAGTTCTGTTTTGTTAATCTGAATTTTATGTGATGGATCAGAAGACAATAGTCTAAGTTGGTGAAGTGAAATGAGAAAAATATATACATAAAACAATTTTCTAGAAATAGAAAACAGAAAATTGGCATGTGCGTATGTATTCACCCCTTTGTTATGAAGCCGATAAAAAGCTCTGGTGCAACCAATTACCTTCAGAAGTCACATCATTAGTGAAATGATGTCCACCTGTGTGCAAGTGTCACATGATCTGTCATTACATATACACACCTTTTTTGAACGGCCCCAGAGGATGCAACTCCTAAGCAAGAGTCACCACTAACCAAACACTGCCATGAAGACCAAGGAACTCTCCAAACAAGTAAGGGACAATGTTGTTGAGAAGTACAAGTCAGGATTAGGTTATAAAAAAATATCCAAATCGTTGATGATCCCCAGGAGCACCATCAGATCTATCATAACCAAATGGAAAGAACATGGCATAACAGCAAACCTGCCAAGAGACGGCCGCCCACCAAAACTCACGAACCGGGCAAGAAGGGCATTAATCAGAGAGGCAGCAAAGAGACCTAAGGTAACCCTGGACTAGAGAGTTCCACAGCAGAGACTAGAGTATCTGTACATAGGATGACAATAAGCAAAAAACTAAATGGCATGTTTTGAGTTTGCAAAAAGGCATGTGGGAGACTCCCAAAATGTATGGAGTAAGGTGCTCTGTTCTGATGAGACTAAACTTGAGCTTTTCAGCCATCAAAGAAAAGGCTATGTCTGGCGCAAATCCAACACATTACATCACCCAAAGAACACCATCCCCGCAGTGAAACATGGTAGCGGCAGCATCTTGCTGTAGGGATGTTTTTCAGCAGCCGGGACTTGGAAACTGGTCAGAGTTGAGGGAAAGATGGATGGTGCTAAATACAGGGATATTCTTGAGCAAAACCTTTACCACTCTGTGCGTGATTTGAGGCTAGGACGGAGGATCGCCTTCTAGCAGGACAATGACCCCAAACACACTGCTAAAGCAGCACATGAGTGGTTTAAGGGGAAACATGTAAATGTGTTGGAATGGCCTAGCCAAAGACCAGACCTCAATCCAATAGAAAATCTGTAGTCAGACTTAAAGATTGCTGTTCACAAGCGCAAACCATCCAACTTGAAGGAGCTCGAGCAGTTTTGCAAGAAGGAATGGTCAAAAATCCCAGTGGTAAGATGCGGCAAGCTCATAGAGACTTATCCATAGCGACTTGGAGCTGTGGTTTCCGCAAAAGGTGGTTCTACAAAGATTTGACTTTAGGGGGGTGAATAGTTATGAACATTGACTTTTTTCTGTTATTTTGTCCTATTTGTTGTTTGCTTCAGAATAATAAAAAAAAAACATCTTCAATCATTTCATTCCTCAAACAATCCATGTTAATTCCAGGTTGTGGGTCAACAAAACCCGAAAAATGCCAAGGAGGGTGAATACTTTTGCAAGGCACTTTAAGATTGTTAGTCAAGAATATAACAAATAGGATTTCACTTTTCCTTCCCAGACTTATCCACAAGGACCAGGTAGGCTTTGTTCCTCATAGACAAGCCGGAGATTATATTAGAAGGGTCCTGAATGCATTTTATTTAGCTTAACGCTCCAATACCCCACTCTGTACTCTAGCACTAAACATCAAGAAGGGAATATTCTTAAATCTCTTGTAAACCTATTACAGATCTCCCAGAGGCTATTTAAAGTTACCAGGCCCCAGTAAAAAATTCCTAGACATCCAAAGAGATACAAGGCAGGGATGCCCTTTATCTCCTCTGCTTTTTGCTCTGGCAATTATTATCAGGTCTACCCCAGACATCTCAGGTTTGACAATAGTTAATTATAATTACAAATGCTGTCTCTTTGCAGACGACCTCCTCTGCACTCTAACTAAACCTACTGTTTCCATGCCATCCCTCATGTATGTGCTAGAGAGTTTTAGACAAATATCCGGTCTTAAGGTCAATCTAGACAAAACTGAGGCCCTAGGGTCATGTATCCCTAGATCTGAACTAAATTGTTTGCAAAAATCTTTCAAATTTTCCTGGGCCAAGACACATATAAAATATTTTGGTATTACCTTACTTTATTTAAAGAATTAGCTAAAGACCTTAAAAAATGGTCCAAATTCCAAATCTTATAGACTGGTTTGAATCAATACTATAAAAATGTATATTCTCCCCAGAATTTTACACTACTTTAGATCTCTACCTATAAGTGGCCATGAAAGATTTAGATAACTTTCAAAAACACATTTTCAGATTCATCTGGCACTATAAACCCCCTAGAATTGCAAAGTCTATAATGTATAGACATAAAGATAAAGGTGGACTCTCTTGCCTGCAACTGAAGCTTTAATATAGAGCTGCTCAAATTATTTTTTTTCCACTAGCCCATTCGACAACTCATCAACCCATTTGGGTACTTAAAGAGGATCAACAACTGAACCCTCATTCGTTGGACAAGATAACCTGGCTCCCTAAATCCCAACAAGCATATCTTAAATATCCTAACCCAATGATCATGCTATCTCTTACAAACTGGAGATGGGTTCAATCTAAATACCAACTAATTCCGGATCTCTCCCCTCTTTCATCTATCTACGCTTCCCCGAAATTTTTGAGAGATTTTTCTGCGGAGTCAATTACATGGTGGACCTTGAAAGGCCTAGAAGAATAGACACATGGCTTATTGACGACCAAATCCTCACTTTTGAACAAATTAGAGACACATAAGATCTACCACTAGGAAAACACTTTAATTTTTGCAGGCTCAGACATTTTATATAATCACTAAAAAGAGGGCCTTTGGTCCTCCTAGAACAACCTGGTTAACAAGAGTATGTAAAAATGCCCCATTGACCCGGGAGTCCTGGGTTTACTATGTGAAACTTTCAATACCACTCAAAAAATCATAAGCCAAAATTCATTTAAATGGGAGAAAGATTTAGCTCAGCATTGGGATATCGACAAATGGGAACGAGTTTGCAGCAGATTAGCTATAGGCTCATTAAATTATAGCCTTCTGGAAACATTGTTAAAAGTCCTCCCCAGAACCTACATTACCCCAGATAATCTCCACAAAATGAAACCCCAAGAATCAGTTAACTGCTTTAAAGGCTGCCCACAATTGGGCACCTTTTTACACACCTGGTGGGCATGCCATAAAGTCCAAGCTAGTCCCAACTAATGTCAAATATTTTTTAAATGCAAATCACACCTTCTATAGAATTATGCCTTTTAGGAATTCCCCTCCCTACCCTGCCAAATTCTCAAAACTAGTTACCGGTACTTCAGTTTATTATGTTAGCAATCAAAAGGCATATCACAAAAAATGGAAAAATAAAAATCTTATCTTTCAAGAAATAATCAACAAAATAAATTATATCATGATAAATGAAAATTTTTCACATATAATTTCCGACACCTTTCCCACCTTTCTATCAACCTGGAATGCATGGGAGATTTCATTCAATACCTTTATTCTATTCATAAATCGAGATGGGGCTGGCTGAGGATACTTGTTCTTGGCAGGGATCCTGGAGACCGGACAGGATCGTGAGTTTTCACTTTATTCTCTTTTTTATTTACCCACTTTTATTAATAGGAACAATGCTGAACATACCAGAATAAATGCTTTCCCTATTCCCTTCCCCCTTCCCTACCTACCTTTCCATTATTTGTCTTCCCTATGGAAAAAGGAAAATATGAAATGGTATCACTCACTTGAAATGTTTAATTGAATAGTTAACACATATTTTATTTTGTTTACCTTTTTAAATTCTCCTTGGAGAATACAATTGTATTTACAATTGTATGTTGATATTTCACAATGTGAGTTAATAAAAAATTATTGAAATAAAAGTGCTACGTATTGGACTTTATCCCCCTTGCGAGTCCTCTCCAATACTCGTTGGGCTTTGGGCTCCATTTGCGTGTTACAGGCTTGCGCACAAGTGACTTTGTTGTAATTTAATAACATAATTAGAATAGTAGTGGTTATAACATATTTAGAATAGTAGTGGTTATGGGCTTGACAGATTAAAGGATTTATGACAGCGAAGTTCAACGTTGCTCATTCCGTAGGCTTTTGTCGCAGCAAACCCGCAGATCGGCAGCGGCCTGCTTTACGGGGCTAATTTAATAGCAGTAAGCCTTACTTTTTATGTTACGAGCTACGTTTCATCACGTAGCCCAAATATAATGGGGCTGCTAGAGAACCAAATCAATACGTGTAAACTCAACTTCCCTCAAAAGCACACTTATGGGGGGGGGGCGGAGCTGGCGTCTGACGAGGTCGGACGTGTTTCTTTGAGCTCCGCGCTGAGCTCCGAAATAGGGCCTGTTATTAACCCTGGAGCGGCTCCTTGTGCCCTGCCTGCTATCAGGGGCACCACCGGAGGTTGCCCTCATCCCCCGGGGAGCGACTGGGAGCTTATTTGGCGGCCACAGCAGTGCAGGAGGTCTCCGACTGTGGGGCGCCGCCTGAGGCCCCAGAAGACTTCGGGGCTCCATTTTTCAGCTCCTGGGCTTGTCCTGCAGCAGATCCCGGTGGCGGCTGGATCCGGCCGGGATCCCAGAGTGACCCCTCTGGGCAGAGTGGGGCCACTGAAGACGGGGCAGAAAGCCCGCGAAACACGGCCGCCATCTTGCGAGGCCGCCATCTTGTGCACGCTCCCGGCGGCTGCAGGTAGGGGGGATCTTCCCCAGAGGGTTACAACTCCCCAGGTATCCCCAAATGAGGGAGC
This sequence comes from Discoglossus pictus, assembly GCA_027410445.1. Taxonomy (NCBI): domain Eukaryota; kingdom Metazoa; phylum Chordata; class Amphibia; order Anura; family Alytidae; genus Discoglossus; species Discoglossus pictus. The sequence goes on from CM050167.1 coordinate 202,927,344, forward strand.
AGTGCACCCAAAGCTAAAAGTGGGTGATTAGCACTCTCCCCACATGTAAGGATCTGTGGCTGTTATCAAAGAGGCATGGTGGGGCAGGAGGAGGAAGTTGCCTGAATTTTCCCCAGCTTGCAAGGCACACAATGCTCTACTTATTGCCATATCCCCACACAACTCTGAGAACTGGGGTTAAGGTGGTGTGAATCAACTCTTTAAGCTACCCTCTCAGTGCTAAGCTTTTGATATACTGACTTATCTCGCAGCATTGCCAGAGACTGAATTGCATACTATTTGGGAGCACAGTGGCTGTACCTGGTTTTAGAATCTGACGCTGTCTTTAGGCACTTTTTTGGAACTTTTATGCATCAAACAAAAATATTGTGTCTACCTATATTTGAGACCTGTGCTTTTACTGCCAGTTACATGGACTGTGTTAATTTCTTACAACATTAGCACATATGCTGCCACCCGGTGGCCGTCTGTAATACTGCAGATCTTCATTGGCTTTATGCGAATAATGTAAGAGTGGAAGTCTTCCTACCATTCACTGCTGCTTACTGTTTGTACTGCTCTATTCTACGCTGAGTTCTACTTAACAGGCCCCTGTCAACATCTGCAGACAGACTACCCGAAGAGGGTACAATTTTTTGTGCCACCTGTCTACCAAGGAACTACTCTCTGTTGGGCCGGATTTCCAAAGGCTTTCCAGAGTCCCGGCTGGGGACTACACTCTAATTATGGGATAAAGAGACGAATGGGGAACTGGCCTGGCAGCACAGCTATCACCTACCTCAACTCAACTTTGTAATCTGGACAAACTCTACTACTTGGGCCAGCGGACTTTCACTCAGACGACTTGGGGCATAGCCTCCCTCTATTCAATACCTGGCTGATTCCATAACAGACTCTTTGCTGACTCCTGAGGCCCGTATTCCAAAATGCCGAAACCCAAAAGAACTGCTTCGGCGAAGGGCATAAGGGAGCACTTTACACCGAAAACTGTCAGATGTCCCCCTCCTGCGGAATCCGCCTCAGAACACTCGGATGGCTCAGACAGGGAAGGTTCTCCTGACGCTCCTAGCCAATATATGGACCTCTCGGCCAGGTCAGTGGCTACTATTGAGCGGCTCCTGGCAAAAGCTATTGATCCTCTAAGACAAGACTTGAAGGACCTGGGGCAACGAACTCAAATACTGGAGGACACGTCGGATCGGATGGCCGAGGCGCAAGAAAGAGACCGATCCTCTATTGCTCAAAACTCCATTCACATTTCTGATCTCACGGATAAGATAGAGGATCTGGAGAACTGGTCCCGCCGACACAATGTCCGCATCTGTGGTATACCAAGAGCGATACAGGACCTGTCTGGCTACCTGAGGGATACAATCCCTATAATCCTTCCCAATCAGCCTGAAAGTGTGTGGGAGATTGAGCGTGCCCATAGAGCCTTGGGAGGTACGAGAAGCTTGGAGGCTCCCAAGGATGTTATTGTGAGATTTTTAAGGCAGCAGGCCAGAGATCTTCTACTATCGGCCACCAGGAAGCTGCATACAATCAAGGGGCCGGATGACTCAACCCTGCAGTTTTATGCGGACCTCTGCCCGGATACCCTGCATAAGCGGAGACTTATGAAACCGGCTATTGCCATTCATCTTCAGCACAGGATCCAGTATCGCTGGAACTTTACGTTTGCTCTGACTTTTTCTTTTCATGGCAAGACCTATACCACCCGCTTCCTGGAGGACTGCCTAGATGTATTGCAGAGATTACAGTTATGCCTGGAGCCCACGACAGAAGCAAACCAAGAGCACCTGGTTTCGCTTATCCCTAAGAGGCAGCAGACTCCAAAGCCAGCACAAGTTCATGGAAAACAAGCCCCTATCCTGGAGGGGCCCAGCGGCTTCCGGGACTATATAGGCGATCTGCAAGACAAGCGATTGGTATACTCAGCAGACTCTGGACACTCTGCCACTTCAAAGCTGGGCCCGCGACCTGAGAGGCCTCCTACCTAGCTGGACTTTGATAACACCTTGCTGAGTATTTGATGTTTACTTTTCGCAGTTTACAATCCAGATAGAATGTTGATAGAATAGTTCAAACTATTGCCATTTAGAATTAATATAGTTTGCCAGACAAATTTTCAACATTACGTGGATATGACTTATACTTTATTTACTATAAATAGAGATAGAAGGATTATGTGTACTGTTTTATGCTTATCCTGTTATATTCTTGAAATTGCAGCTTGAAGTTTAGACGTACTGTATACTTGCTGTTCTACTGCTCTGCTTTTTTATTTTTCTTAATTTTGTGTCTCTTTTCTCTGTTCCATTATTGGCTGGTTTGTTTTATTCCAGATTTATCTACCTCTCCGATATTAAATTGTCTTTCTCCCTTTTCATTGCTCTCAGCCCTCTTGATAAAAGAGAGATTTCTCCGCCTCCAACAGCATATCCGCTGGGACTTCTGTCTGCTTTCCGGGCTCCTCCACTCCTCGTCACTCACGTGCTCAGCTTTTAGGTAAGGTTGCATACACCTACACTCCCAATTCTCAATGGCTACCTCTAAATACTCCATAGTGACCCATAATGTGAAGGGTTTCAACTCCCCCTTTAAAAGGAGGAAGGCCTTTGCATTTTACAAAAAATACACTCCCTCGGTCATTTTCATGCAGGAAACCCATTTTTCCCTTGGCAATAAACCTAAATTCTTACATAGGGATTACCCCACCTATTATCTGGCCTCTCTTCCTACTAAGAGAGCTGGGTGTGCAATTTTATTGCATAGAACCTTTCCCTTCCAGGTAGAATCCACTCGGGTAGACGGGGATGGCAATTACGTTATGGCAACTGGGACTATAAGAGGGGAAAGAATGACGCTGATATCTCTGTACTCTCCTACGAACTCCCCCTACTCTGTTCTCATAGACCTGTTGAAAAAACTAGAGGCTCAGGATTTGGGGAAATTGATTATTGGGGGGGACCTTAACCTGACCTTAGACCCGACCCTTGACAGATCTGGAAAACCGACCATCAGATTTCCCAACAAGACTAATCAGATTAAGTCCTTACTAAATTATTTGGGGTTAGTTGATGCCTGGCGGGGTAAGCACCCAGACAAGAGAGAGTACACTTTCTACTCCCAGACTCACCTGACATACTCTAGGATTGACGCTCTACTTATCACTTACTCATTGTACGACTCTACCATACATTCTGAGATAGTCCCTTGCCCCTGGTCAGACCATGCTCTGGTACTAGTTGAGCTGGATCTGGGTCCTAATCCTCGACTTCCCTATAAATGGGTTCTGAACGAATCCCTTTTGTCTAAACCGAGTAGTGTGGATTCCATATCCAAGGACATACAGCTGTTTTTTGAGACTAATGACTCCCCCGAAACTGGGGCTGGATGGCTCTGGGCCGCCCATAAGGCTTTTGTTAGAGGAACTTGCATTAAGCTGTCCTCTATACATAAGAAACTTCTTAGGCAGAAGGAGACAGAGCTTTTAACCTCATTAAAGAGGTTAGAGGAGAAAAACCAACAGCGTCCCTCTCTTCAGGGGCGTAAGTTAATTGACCAGACTAGGCTGGAGCTGGACGCTATTTTGTCCCATCACACTGATCGGGCTATGAGAAAAATGAAGCACCTCTATTACTGGAAGGCAAACAAACCTGACTCCCTTTTGGCTAAAAGACTAAACAATAAATTTTCCCAACCCAGAACCACTCAAATCAGGATACCTGGCGGTCAAATCTCCTACAGCCCCAATGATATCCAAAAAATGTTTCAAAATTATTACCAAAAAATATACTCCTCGCAACCCCACTGCAGTGGATCAGATATAGACTCCTTCCTAAATTTATGCGATCTTCCTAAAATACCGGATTATCAACTGGATGATTTGAATTTAGAAATAACACAGGAGGAGGTTAAACTTACCATCCAGAATCTTAAGTTGGGCAAATCCCCAGGACCGGATGGCTTTACTAATTTGTATTATAAAAAATTTGAACCCCTTCTTACCCCCCACTTGACATCTCTTTTTAATGCCATATTAAACGGAGAGCCTATGCCCCCGGAGCTGAACCGGGCTGATTTAGTGATTTTCCCAAAAGACGGCAGGGACCCTCTAGAGGTGAAAAATTACCGCCCTATATCCCTAATTAATGGGGATGTCAAAATCTTGGCGAAAATTATGGCCACCCGCATTTCTAAATTTTTACCAGATTTGATCCACAAGGACCAAACTGGGTTTGTTCCCTTTAGAGAGGCCGGGGACAATGTTAGGAGGGTCATGAATGCTCAGTTCATGGCTCAGAAGTCTAATATACCAGTCTATCTCTTAGCTTTAGATATAGAGAAAGCTTTTGACACGGTAGAATGGCGATATTTAAATAAGATTCTGGACAAATTTGGATTCAAGGGACGATTTATTAATTTACTTAAGAGATATTATGACTCCCCAGTAGCCAACCTAAAACTCCCAGGGGATCACAAAGCCGACATTCACATTCAAAGAGGGACCAGGCAGGGGTGTCCGCTCTCCCCACTGTTATTTGCTCTTGCCATAGAACCCCTTGCGCAAGCGATTAGGGCCAACCCAGGCATCCAGGGGGTACAAGTAGGCCTCCAGCATTTTAAATGCTCTCTCTTTGCAGATGACATGCTTTGCACCCTGACCAATCCCCTTACATCCATACCAGCACTCATGTCCACTGTTCAGGGCTTTGGCAGAATCTCGGGTCTCAAGCTGAATGTTGAGAAGACGCAGGGGGAGACTGACATTCTCAAAGCTAATCACCAGTTTACTTGGCCCGCACAGTCTATAAAATACTTAGGTGTCAGACTTACCTCCAAGTTCGGGGATATGTACGGGGCAAATTTTCTCCCCTTGTATAGATCTCTGACATTGGATATGCAGAAATGGAGGAGCTTTAAGATCTCATGGACAGGCCGCATTGCGGCTGTGAAAATGAATATCTTACCTAAATTACTATACTTATTTAGATCCCTTCCTATCCCTCTCTCCCTTAAAGATCTAGACAAATTCCAGAATAGCATTTCCCGGTTCATATGGGACGATAAACGTCCTCGCATTCCCAGGCAGGTGATGTTTCGCTCCAAGAATAGAGGTGGCCTCGCGACGCCGAATTTAAGACTTTATCTTAAAGCCGCAATTCTGGCCCCTTTGCCTAGAACTCACTCTACGAAACACCATCCATCTTGGGTGTTTATGGAAAATTATCAAATGTCTCCACATAGTTGGGATAAGTTGGTTTGGATTCCTGAGGATTCTGCCCCTTTTATAACTCATCAAAACCCCATGATCTCCTTAACGCTTCAGGCCTGGAGATGGGCTAACTCTAGGCATCGACTTAGCACGGAATTATCACCTCTTCTATCAGTTATGTCCTTTCCACAAATTCTAGCAGACTCAAGCTCTATGTCTAAATTCTGGTGGACCTCCAGACGCTTGGATCGCATAGGGAACTGGTTCGCCAATGACAAACTACTGACCTATGACCAATTTTGCACGACTCACGACTTGCAAACTACGGAACTCTATAATTACTTAAAAATTAGAAGTTGGGTTACCAAGATGGTTAAGGATTCCGGACCCCCCAGAGCCTCCTGGCTATCGGTTATCTGTAAGAATCTCTCACTTGCCAAGGGTAATCTGAGTTCTCTGTATAACACTTTTCTGGGCACTACGGGGGGCCAGAAACCCAAGTTTATGCTGCATTGGGAAAATGATCTGGGGGTAGAGTGCGACTGGAACAAATGGACTGAATCTTGCTCCAATCTTTCAAAAGGATCTCTTAATTCGGCTTTATTAGAAACATCAATCAAAGTCTTACACAGGGCCTATTGTACTCCCGATAAAATGCAGAAGTTTAGGCCGCAGGAGAGTAACAAATGCTTTAGGGGATGCCAGGATGTGGGGGATCATATACATGTATGGTGGGCCTGTCCACGCGCCCAGAATCTCTGGGAACGATTGACCCGTTTAGCCTCCACACTTTTTCAAAAAGAAGTAGCTTCTTCAATTGAATCCTGTTTACTGGGGGTTCATATTAAAAACTTGTCGCAATCCCAGAACAAGTTGTTTCAAATAATGGCATTAGCTTCAAAGATTCACATAGCCAGTAGATGGAAGGACATGAATCTAAACTTTCAAGAGGTAATCAGGAAGATTAACTATTTACTCATTAATGAGAGGCTAACCCATATTGTTTTAGATAGGATGCCCCAATTCCAGATAGTTTGGGACCCTTGGATAACATCCTCCTTTAGCGTTCCCCTAGTATAATGTCTGTAATTGCTTGAAGCGATTCTGAGGAGTGGACTGGAGTGGGGGAGCTTTGGAGATCTCTCAGTGGTGCCAGATGGCAAGGAGGATTTGAGGTAAGAGGTAGAAACCAGTTGGGATTGCTTCATGGCCGACATGAGGGGCCAATGATTTTTTTTTTTTTTTTTTTTTTCTCTCTTTTTTTTTTTTTTATTCTTTTGGGGGGATATGGTTTATGATAGTTTAGTTAACATAGATAGGTAATACATTTTATATTGTATTCTCCTATCAACGGTGTACTTTAGAATTTAATTGGCTCATTTTGCCTTGTATTTTTTATATGGTTGAAAATACCAGCTTAGATACTAGAAAATTTTCTCACTAAAAATTAAAAAAACAAGAAGGTTTAGTCAGTTACATGCTGCAAAATGATAATTTTATGACTTGATAAAACTGATATTTATGACTGTTAAGAATGTTTTATTTATGTTTGGATTTTGCATACCTTCTAATAAAAGAATATTTATTCAAAAGCACACTTATGAGACATGTGAGGATCCCAGTACCAGTACAATGTCAATTACAAATACCCGGTCACAAAGTCACACTTAATACAGAGCCGCAGAGGTTAAAACATACCCAACTACCCTACAAATACATTTACGATCCTGCTCAACAATAATTCTCACTTATCACTCAATATGTAATACCATACCATATAATGTTTGAAATTAACATATAATGTGATGTGTCTCAACTACAATGTTCTTGTGCAATAATATTAAACCTCATCAATATGTTCACATATGAATCCTAATACCTTGGTAAGTCAGTACAATGAGTGCCCCTCAGCAGTCCAGGAGTGCAGGAGTATTCTTGTTATGATTCTCTCAGGTTGAGCCCAGATGCATGGCTACAATGAATGTCATAGAGTTACACACTCGGGCCCAATTAAAAGAACCCAATTGCACAAACAGAAAAATATTTACAATCTATACTGTTGGTGGCACTCTCAGGACAGACATCACTCACCACTACTGTAAGCGCAAATAACAATAATTTATCACAACAATGCAGATGCAGACACAGTGAATTAGTTTTAAAATTGCACTGAAATTATCAAGAGCACACACATATGCTCAAATACATTCAATGTGGTGCAAATTGTCAGGGGCCATCAGGATGACTACAAATAAAATAAGTAACCTATATAACATTGTGGAAAAATGCACAGCACTTACTTATCACTCATATGAGGTCAGCATACCATATTTTCATATTCTCTTCATTTGATAAGTGCCGTATATACTTGAGTATAAGCCGACCCGAGTATAAGCCGAGGCACCTATTTTACCACAAAATACTGGGAAAATGAGTGACTCGAGTATAAGCCGAGGGTGGGAAATGTGCTGCCCCCTGTGTCCCTCTTGTGCCCTCTGTGTCCCTCTCTTGTGTGCCCTTTTCTTGTGTCCCCCCTCTCTCTCCCCGGTGTCTCTTCTCCCCTCTCCCTCCCCTGTGGCTCTTCACTCCTCTCCCTTCCCTGTGTCTCTTCCCCCCTCTCCCTTCCCTGTGTCTCTTCCCCCTTCCCTTATCACCCTCCTCAACCCCCCTCCTCATTCTCAACCTGCCTCCTCAACCCCCTCCTCAAGCCCCATCCTCATGCTCAATATCCTTCCTCATCCTCCCTCCTCAACTCCCTCCTCAACCCCCCTGATCATCCTGCCTCCTCATCCTCAACCCCCTCCTCAATCTCAACCCCCCATCCTCATCCTCAACCCCCTCATCCTCAACCCCCTCCTCAACCTCCCTCCTCAACCCCCTCCTCATCCGCAACCCACCTCCTCATCCTCAACCCCCTCCTCAACCTCCCTCCTCAACCTCAACCCCCCATCCTCATTATCAACCCCTCATCCTCAACCCCCTCCTTAACCTCCTCCTCATCCCCCCTCCTCACCCTCAACCCCCTCCTCAACCTCCCTCCTCAACCTCAACCCCCATCATCATCCTCAACCCCCTCATCCTCAACCCCTCCTCAACCTCAATCCCCTCCTCAACCTCCCTCCTCAACCACAACACCCCCATCCTCATCCTCAACCCCCCCCCCCCACGTCATTAGCATATACCGGGTGCCAACGTCCACTCATCCTCTCCCTCCCCTCTCCCTTCCCTCATCCTCTCCCTCTCCTCTCCCTCTTCTCCCCCTCCCCTCATCCTCTCCCTCTCCTCTCCTCCCCCTCCCCTCATCCTCTCATCCCCCTCCCCTCATCCGCTCAATCTCCTCTCCCTCCCCTCCTCCTCTCCCTCTCCTCTCCTCTCCCTCCTCCTCCCCTCATCCTCTCCCTCCCCTCATCCTCCCTCCCTCCCCTCATCTTCCCTCCTCCCTTTCCCCTCTCCAAAGGGGAGGGAGAGGATGAGGGGAGGGAGAGGAGAGGAGAGGAGAGGGAGAGGAGGAGGGGAGGGAGAGGATGAGGGGACGGGAGGAGAGGGAGAGGAGAGGGAGAGGATGAGGGGAGGGAGAGGGGAGGGAGAGGATGAGGGGAGGGGGAGGAGAGGAGAGGGAGAGGATGAGGGAAGGGAGAGGATGAGTGGAGGTCGGCACCCGGTATATGCTAATGACGTGAAGTCACATGCGCGCCACGTCATTAGCATTGGCCGGTTCAAGACGCCGGAAGGAGCGGAGGCCGGAGCAGAAGCTGAAGATGGAGGTAAGTGAGGGGAAAGGGAGAGGGGGAGGTATTTAGAGGGGTAAAGTGAGGAGGGGGGTTTAGAATGAGGAGGGGGATTTAGAATGAGGAGGGGGGTTGAGGATGAGGAGGGGGAGGGAAAGAGACACAGGGGGGGTAGAGAGACACGGGGGGGGTAGAGAGACACGGGGGGGGGGAGTGACTCAAGTATAACCCGAGGGGGCCCTTTTTAGCCTTAAAAAAAGGGCTGAAAAACTCGGCTTACACTCGAGTATATACAGTATACCATATTGACTGTCACCTAAGAGAAGGGAATCCTATTCACCTACACATAGCAAGTGTCAGTGATAGATGAAAAAATAGTATGACAAAGCTCTGTGAAGGCTAAAGAAGGGAAAGAAAAAAATGGAAGAAAAAATGGATGGCTAGTTTGCAATGGTTTAAATGTTAGTGTTCTAGTAAGCAATGCTACCTGCTGTTGATCCCCATGCACTGTTACTAATGCTGTATTAACTCTCAATTCATAAAGTAATCAAAACATTTTTTTTTACTGATCTGTGACCTCACAGTTATGCATGGGGATGACACTCTAATGAAGAGCCCTTGCTCTACACAGATCTCTTGCATTAGATAGGACATCCTATAAATAGATATGCACATGAGAGATCCATAAATGTGAAGTCTAATAATCTTTCAAACAATTTGTAAATGATACATGGAAATTGGCATAATTTGTGTGAGTTTACTTAATGACGTACTGTCACATGCCTTAGACAGGGAATTACATGATAACTGATAGGAAGCATGACAAGCGGATATTGAGCCATTCTTGCATTGACAATGATAGGAGCCTATGACATAATGTAGCCAATTTTTATTTGAATCAATATTCTCGCAAAGACGCAAATTAATGGTGTCTTCCACAGTTTTTGTTTTTTCTAAACCTATGTGACATTTGTTCCCAGATCAGATGTGCCTGTATGTTGATGGTGTTCACTGTATATGGTTCACTTACAGTATCAGATAGAACATGTTGTAATTGTCTATTTCACAGCTACTTTAATATAGAAAAAAGACAAAACTAACAACAAAAAGATTCAGCATGAATACCTCTCTCAGATGCCACCATAATGTTGATGTGAAGGTGGCTGCTAGGGAAGGTGGAGGTTGTCCAGCAGTAGTTGTGGCAGGCAGATGTGGTGGTAAAGGTGTTGGTGAGGCCTCTCCTCTTGAGTGGTGGATTTAGCGGCATCCTAGCATGGCTGCCAAGAGGTTCTCCATTATTTTACTATGTTGCATTTTCAAGCATTACCAGAAAAACTTGATCATATCAATATCATCTAATTATAAAGTTATGGGTCTGGGTATTGACATAATGTACATTGTCATCTTGCTGATATATCCATTGCTTGACTTAGAGTTATGTAGCAACATAAAAAACAGAGAAAAAGCTCAAATCCCCAAAATATCTACAATTATGTACAGTATTTACAGGACTGGACTAATGGTTCTTATAATATCAAGGGAGGGGAAAACAATTTCTCCTTCTCCTTATTGGTAACAAACAGTGTGGTGGCCAAATATTCCCAAAAGTCCTTTATTTACCTAGTGGCAAGGAAGTAACAATTTAAAAATAAAGAAAATGAAAAAGAGTTACCAATGCTAGTACCTTGTCCCTTATTGTATAGTGAAGTCTAGGCTCCTCATATAAGGATCCCGGTGGGTAGTATAGAATTTTAGAACGTACGGGTAAAGGGAAATAATTAAAATATAACCTTTATTAAATCAAATTATTTAAAATAATTAAACTGAAACCACAGCAAATAAAAACAAAGTAAAAAGGGAAGAGAGTTATTGGTCCACAGCAATATGCCAAATTAATTACTATTTCCCAATAGGACAGAGTAAATAAGTGGGTAAAAGTAAGGGTCTATTATATAGTACTAGTGAATTGCCCTTCAAAAAATGACGGCAAATAAATTGTAAGTGAGCTAATGCTGTTTGGTGTATAATAATAAAATAAATAATAGATTAATAAAGTTAGATACTTTACCTTTTTTCAAGTATTATATGCAAGAAGCATTCTGTTCAATAGCTGGCAATCTGTTTTGATGTTGCTGCAGCATTAGTGCTGTGGAGCTGCTGTGTAAGCGTGATGAATGTGTAGAGTGTAATAGTGTGCGTGCGCGAGACAAATCCGTTAGCGTAGCTGTGTACTTCCGCATTGTATAATTTATTGTTCTAAAATGGTGGCTAATGTGTGGTATGCGGCTGTGGCTGATTTAGCGTCCTTCGTTTTAAATGTCGTCCGACTTTTTCAAAATATCCGTAGCTGTTTTGTGGTGTTTTGCGTGTTTATGGTGGTGTTTTGCGTGTTTAGAGTCCTTTAGCCTCGTTTTTGTTTTGTTCGTCGGCTATTTTTTCTCTTGCTTAAGTGATTTTCGGGTGTTTAAACTCCAAAATTTGTTCTTAAATCGAGGTTTAACTTTACTTGCAGAGGTCCTGGGTGCACCACCTTGCTGTGGGTAAGCTTTTTATATGTTTGTTGTGTGTATTTATTGTGTTTCTAATGTGTTTGGGGTCGCACGGGTTGCGTCCTTGTTTTAGAATCTCGTATGTCTTTTTCAGAAATTCTGTAGGTGTTTGGTGGTGTTTTGCGTCTTTAGACTGCTGTAGCCTTGTTTTCGTTTTTTTCGGCGGCCATTTTTTCTCATGCTTAGAGAATTTTCAGTGTCTAAACTCTTTTATTTTGAGTTAAATTGAGGTGTAACTTCAGTTTTTGAGGTCCTGGATGCCCCCTCTTCCTGTAGGTAAGCTTTTTATATATTTGTTGTGTGTATTTATTGTATTTTCCATGTTTTCATGTGCACGGGTTGCGGACGATTTTTGCAAGGTCGTAATTAGTCGTAACGTGTCTCTTATTTTTTTGCAAGGTCCGCAGTTGCTGGCAAGGAGCGCTTTTGGCGCTCCATGTCACCAACTGCGGCTCCCACAAAGCGAGGACCGCGGGCTCGCTATGCGAGCCCGAAAGCGTTAGCAACAGCTCGCATGCTCACAACTATATATGTGATAACACATATCCCAAAAGAATACTACAGTGACTAGGAATATTATATCTGTAGGGCTCCAAACTTTCAGAAAAGTTAAATGTGTTAACACAACCCTCACATTCCCTCAGGCTGCTCCCAGCCAAAGGTCTCTCCACCAAAAAAGAATGGGCTCCCTGGATATCACTTCTGATAATGAGGGAAACAGACAAACGCCCTCATCACTCAGTACAATGTATCAGGATCTCCAGAATCACCATCCGGTGTCTATCTAGGGGAATGCTCCTATCATATCTTTTAACTTTTTATCTTTTATCTACATAGTGCAAGCCTTAGACGTCATAGGCATGCCACTACGGCAAGCTGTGGGGGACAAAACACTCTCTGTCAGTCTTTGACGCACATTTTGCGTCTCCTGCTTTTATGGAGGCAATCCTCAGCATTTAAATAAGCCAGTAAGTCCCTCCCACATACAAACGTAGGTTTAACGCCTTAATCTCCATAGAGAAATAGATCAAACACAATAAGTGGATTGCTATGTGTACTACCAGATCTTGGCATGTACAGATTTAAACAGCTGACCCTTCAGTGTATATCATTTAAGATTATACAGTAAGGTGTCATGACTCAAGAATCCACGGACATTATTTCACTGGCTCCTTAGTAATTAAAGGGCCAATACATGGGCAAATGTGCTGATAGTTTCAAAACAGAACTCAGCATATGTCCATTTGTACTACCTTTTCATAGGAAGGGAGAGGGTTATGCTGGTATATTATGAATCTAGATTAATCAAAGAAATGCATCATACACTTCTGTACTATTGACATATAATCCCCATCATATTTACAGTAAGATCACATGCATTGGTACCCCCCTGAATCAGGGATTTAAACCTAAAGATGACAAGCTCAGATCCCAACTCCCCACAGAGGTGGTAATTATGGATAAATTGTCCCCAAATGGGGGGAGCTATTATAATTAGATATGGGGAAAGAGTATATCAAAGTACTCATAGCCTTTACCCGGTAAACTTCATGCTGAACATAAGGTACACAGTAAGTGCAAAAATAATCCAAACCTTATGCTAATGCTCATCATAAATAGCATAGGACAGGGAATAAGAGCATATGCTATATGTATACACTAGTATTTATTGATAGTTTCATTATGAGCCACTGTATCCAAGATAAATATCCATATCCTTTCTGCTCTTAAAATTGATTCCTCAATATTTCCACCTCTTATTCCCATCTTTAAATGTTGCAGAACAAAGCATTGTAGATTTGGTTTCGATTTGTGAAATTTAAAAAAATGTTTGGCCACTGTACTTTTTTTAGCCTTTTTCAAATCTTCTGTACTATTGCTAATAGAACTTAGATGTTCGAAGAGTCTCTTACGTAGTTCACAACTCGTAATGGCAATGTACTTCTTGGCACACAGGTATTCTAAACATCAAATAACACCTATTGAACTACAGGTAAAAATACTCTTTGCATAGTGTATCTTCCCAAGATTATCGAAAAACTTGGAAATGGTTTTGCACTACTTTTTTGCTTCCTAATAAATTGGCCGTTCACCACCAAATTTTGTCTGAGTACATCATCCAGATGTTTGTTGAGGATATAAAGGATATTTTTTCATTGAGAGTTGTTATTGCCAACCAGAATGGGATACAGGGGAGAGTCCCATTTTGATTGGCTCCAAGCATCTATGCTTTTTGATGGGATAAAATATGATTGACAGTTAATCAGCCAATCAGAAAGGGATACAGGGGTGTATCCCATTTTGATTGGCTTACACCCATTTGATTGGCTGAAATATGATTGACGGGTATATCAGCCAATCAGAACACGCAAATATTTAGTTTTTTTGTATATCAGAGCATGCGCTGGAACCTCCATTTGCGGCGGGGAACTCCTCAGGGGAGGAGCTCCATTACTAGCTGTTTGGCCATGCTGATCGGGACTCCTGCGTCATGAGGGTTTAATTTAGGAGTGGGGGGTTAGCAGCTGTGGGCACTTTAGGAGGATCATGTGTTAGGGCTTTTCAAGCCCTTGCAAGACCTTGGTACGATTAACTTCTGGTTGGATTTTTGGCATTTGTGGGCCTGGCGGAGTGGTTATGAAGGGGAAATCGAAGCAATTGAATAGCGATTTGCGATTTTAGCCTTGCGACAGTGAAAGATCAAAGGCATGAAGGGGACTAACTTGCGATTTGAGAAATCGCAAAGGCTTGCTGGGAATCGCAGGTCGGAGTCAGTAATTCCATCAGAGGCTGCAAGAAGTTGCAAATTGAATAGCAAAATAACTTGCGACCTCCATTTGCAAGCCCGGATCTCAAAATCGCTGCAACTGAATGAGGCTCATAATCATAACTGAAATAAAAGAATATGATGGGGAACATAAAATGTATATAAATAAAATGATACATGGCTGTTTTTTGGCCACCAATAACTTAACTCTGAAGCTTCACAAAGAGCTGAACAATTTAGAAGAGTTTCAGGATTTAAGATGAATAAACAAAATCAGATTTTTTGGTGTAATTAATGTGAAGAAAGTGAATAAGCTACACAAAAGTACTGTTGGGTTCCTGTTGCCACCAGGCCAAGCTTACTTTCTCAAGGGCTCCCATGATATCACAGGCATCCTCCCATAACACTTCATGGTCATAGTGCTCTCTCCACCCATGAGATTTAAAGAGACAACATCCTGATAATATTGCTTGCACTTGAAATAGCACATATTCTACTGGATAACTTTAACATGCACCCTCAAGTCTCTGTTAGTGGATCACTTTTCCAGGGTCCTCTGTTTCTTTTTTCTAGTGTTGTTGTGGAGTCACCTTTGGCTTCTGCGGCTCTGTTCCTGTCTGCTAGTGTGTCAGCTTAATGCCACTTAGGGCCCCATTCAATTGGCCAAACCGCTATTACTTGAACTCGCAATGTAGCCCGTAGATGTTACAGATATTCTATTGGCTACATTTAGCTACTCGCATTCCAAGTTACCTGCCCAAAATCACTATGGGCCAAAGACGTAACTCAGCCCTATCTCTTCCATTGATTTTTCAAGTCAGCAAAAGTTAACAGTGATAAAGTCTTAACATCGATATTCAATTATCAAAGTTCAAGTAGCTTGTAAACTAAATCTAACCAGCAATACGAAAATGTATAAAAAAATATTATGAGTACTAGATAGGACTCGCAAGGGGGTAAACACTAGTTATGACAATTGCAAGCAGCTATTAAACACACTCCACTTTACTTTAAAATACTGGGTAAGCATGGAAATGCATTAGAATTAATTGCACAACAGTCTCAATCTCGCAAAACTGCATTACATTTTTTTTATTTTTAACTTTTATTTTTGTGTTTTATCAATCCCGGGTCTCAAGGGGTTAAAACATATAATGGGACCCGCATGGACTTGAACAGATGCTTTAATGCATTTCAAGATTACTTGAGTGCAGCCGATCAGCGAACATTACTTATTTGTGTTTTTTAATGCTTAGCATACGATTGCAGGTTAAAGTTAACTTCCATGTTTTACTGACGTCATGATGATGAATCTAAGACTTAAATTATGGGCTTGCTTAAATATTGACAAATCAGTCTGTCTCTCTGTGCTGTGTCTCTCTTTCTCTCTGTACCTCTTTCCCTCCCTCTCTCTCACTCACTTTGCTGTCTGTCTCTCTGTGTTGTGTGTGTGTCTCTCTCTCTGTGTACCTCTGTCCTCCCTCTCTCTCACTCACTCACTTTGCTGTGTGTGTCTCTCTCTCTGTAACTTTCTCCTCCCTCTCTGTCTCTCTCTCTCACTCACTCACTTTGCTGTCTGTCTCTCTGTGCTGTGTGACTCTCTCTCTCTCTGTGCCTCTCTCCTCCTTCTTTATCTCTCTCACTCACTTTGTTGTCTGTCTCTCTGTGCTGTGTCTCTCTCTCTCTCTCTGTACCTCTCTCCTCCATCCCTCTGTCTCAATCACTTTGCTGTCTGTCTCTCTGTGCTGTCTCTCTCTCTGTGTACCTCTCTCCCTCCCTCCCTCTCTCACTCACTTTTCTGTCAATCTCTTTCTGCTGTTGCTCACTCTCTGTACCTTTCTCCCTCCCTCTCTTTCTCTCACTCTCTCTCTCTCTCACTTTGCTGTCTGTCTCTCTGTGCTGTGGCTCACTCTCTGGGCCTCATTCAATTGATGGTCGTAGGAACTGCGTGGCCGAAGGGGATGGCCACAAGCTACTTCCCTATTGTATTCCCTTGCGGCCGACAGCTCCGGCCGGCTTGCGGCCAGTGCCCTACTTTCCCTTGTGGCCGACAGCTCCGGCCGGCTTGCGGGCAGTGCCCTACTTTCCCTTGCAACCACCACCGCCACAGCATACTGCAGGAAAAGCTTTTGATGTTACATGGCCAAAACACATTTGCCCATAAGAAACCCCATGAGCCTATTCAAATCCTCTGATAACCCTTCCGCCAACCCTGCACAACAATTAACAAAAGGTGCAGCTTACTTCCACCCTGGAGCCGTCGCAAGGGCTGTGAAGCCCTTGTGACTGCTCCAATTAAGCCCTTCTGCTGGCTGCAGGCATCCTGATCATGACCCGATCGTGACTGAACGGGACCCCTGCAGTGTCTCTACATCATCCCTATATTGCAGGGGTCCTATCGGGACCCTTGCAGGGTGAACACATTAAACCTATAATGCAAGGGTCCCCATTGGGACCCCTGCAATGGGCACGCATTAACCCCTGCTGCAAAGGTCTGATCAGGACCCCTGCAAGCTCCCCACATTAACCCCTTGCTGCAGGGGATCCCGATTGTGACCCCCACAGCATCACCGTTTTTTTAATTTCTGCCGCGTGTCTGAGTCAGCACACTTGAATTCAAAATTCAAGAATGGGGAATATTAGGGTTTCAATTTCTCCCCGTGGGTCCTTAAAGGGCCTGCGGCACACTAATGGTTACCCCCAAGCCACGGGGGTGCTATAAGTACCCCCCCAGCACCTAAAATTAACCTCATCACACATGGGGGTCAATATAGACCCCCATGAGACTAAAATGAACCCCCTCAGTCCAATAGGGGTCTATAAAGGACCCTCACGACAAAGTCTAAGCACTACACTACTCAATTAACCCTAACTATACCCCATTAACCCATAATAACCCCTATTTAACCCTAACTGGGCCTATTTAACCCCTTCTAGACCTATTTAAACCTAACTCAGCCTATTTAACCGCATCTAAGCCTATTTCACCCCATCACTTATGGGGGTGTATACAGACCATCATAAGCCTCCATCTAACCCAATCACTTATGGGGTTCATACAGACCCCCATAAACCTCCGTCTAACCCCATCACTTATGGCGGTCCTTACAGACCCCCATAAGCCTCCATCTAACCCCATCACTTATGGGGGTTTTGGATGACCTCCAAGGCAGTAACTCAGTCTTCAAACCCGGTGGACTGCGGCCACAAATTACAGTATTGGCTAGCGGTGATGTGCCAGCTAGCCAATGAACTACATGTCATCCTCATGTCCCCCAATGTGTCCCCCATCATTTATAGTGCTGTACAATGCTTCCTTGTATTCAATTTTAACTTTTTAGTTTGGCAGGCTTGATCTCTGATCCGTGGGCTAACGCCCGGGATAAGTTCCAAACCCGCCAAAGCTAAAGGCCGATTGCCTGTCTTGCGACTGACCATAGGAAAAGGTGGCTTGCGGCCACTTTCATTTGAATAGCCAAGTATAAGTAGGGCTATGAGGGCCGCAGCACCCTCGCAAGGAATCTCAGCTTTGTGGCTATTGTGCGGCCATCATTTGAATGAGGACCTCTGTACCTCACTCCCTCTCTCTCACTCACTCACTCAGGTCTGTATCTATCTGTAATTTGTTTTCTCTGTGCTGTCTTTAAATGCACCATGGCTGCTTTAGGCCCCGCCTCGATGACGTCATGGCCATGCCTCTTGATGACAGTGTTACACACTATGAAAACTATTATAGTGACTAGCGACTTGCCTGTCAAAAATGACAGCAATAACATTTGAAGCCACGCAATGCTGCTCATCCCTCCTCTAACTTGCAGGACTCGTGATGAGTACCTTCGGCGCTCATTGGGAGCCTCTACCCCATCTACTTTACGGTCTTCGTGATGAGTGGCTTTGCCGCTCATTGCAGGCCACCCCTGTGTCTCTTTCCCCCCTATCCCTCACCTGTGTCTCTTTTCCCCACTCCCTCCCCAGCATCTCTTTCCCCCTCTCCCACCCCTGTGTCTCTTTCCCCCCTTTTTATTATTGCACCTTCACACACAGCTCCCACTCCAGCTGTTTGCTTTCAGTAGCCTAGCCTCTCTTTCTCCTGGATTCCTAGCACTTCTAGTTCTTCCAAAATACAATTTATAATATTATTCATTTGCAAATCAAAATAAAACATCATATAGCCTCTTACCTTAAACAGCACCGCAATACAGCACAATTCAAAACAATAAATCATAACATGTCTTCTTGTACCTGGTACAAGTAAGAGATCATGTACACACACTCATTAAATGTTGGTAGGATATATAAACGAAACTTAGAAAAAATAATTGGGAGATAGCAGTTTCAAGGATGCATACTTTAGAGATAAGTTAGCAGTTTCTTGCTGAGCTAACACAAAGTGATTTTGAGCTAAACAGAAAAAGACAAAATGTAACCCTTCACTTTCTTGATTTTTTACCCCTCCCTCTCTCCTGTGTCCCTTCCCCCCCTCTCCCTCCCCTGTGTCTCTTTTCCCTCTTTCTCTCCCCTGTGTCTCTTTCTCCCACTCCCTCCCCAGCATCTCTTTCCCCCTCTCCCACCCCTGTGTCTCTTTCCCCCCTATCCCTTATCTATGTCTCTTTCCCCCCACCCTCCCGTGTCTATTTCCCGCCACTCCCTCCACTGTGTCTCTTCTCTCGCTCTCCCTCCCATGTGTCTCTTTCCCCCCCTCTCCCTCCCCTGTATCTCTTCCCCCCTCCCCTGTGTCTCTTCCCCCCTCTCCCTCCCCTGTGTCTCTTTGCCCCCTCTCCCTCCCCTGTGTATCTTTTCCCTCTTTCTCTCCCCTGTGTCTCTTTCCCCCACTCCCTCCCCAGTGTCTCTTCCTCTCTCTCCCTCCCATGTGTCTCTTTTCCCCCCTCTCCTTCCCCTGTGTCTATTCCCCCCCACTCCCTCCCCAGCATCTCTTTCCCCCTCTCCCTCCCCTATGTCTCTCCCCCCTTTCCCTCCCCTGTGTCTCTTCCCCCTCTCCCTCCCATGTGTCTCTTTCCCCCCTCTCCCTCCCCTGTGTCCCTTTCCCCCACTCCCTCCCCAGTTTCACTTTCCCCCCTCTCCCCTGTATCTCTTTTTCCCTCTCCCTCCCCTGTGTCTCTTTTCCCCCCTCTACCTCCCCTGTGTCTCTTTTACCCCTCTCTCTCTCCTGTGTCCCTTCCCCCCTCTCCCTCCCATGTGTCTCTTTTCCCTCTTTCTCTCCCCTGTGTCTCTTTCCCCCACTCCCTCCCCAGTGTCTCTTCCTCTCTCTCCCTCCCATGTGTCTCTTTTTCCCCCTCTTCCTCCCCTGTGTCTCTTCCCCCCCACTCCCTCCCCAGTATCTCTTTCCCCCCTCTCCCTCAGCCTGTGTCTCTTCCCCCCCCTTTCCCTCCCCTGTGTCTCTTCCCTCTCTCTCCCTCCCATGTGTCTCTTTCCCCCCTCTCCCTTCCCCTCTGTCTCTTTCCCCCACTCCCTCCCCAGTGTCACTTTTCCCCCTCTCCCCTGTATCTCTTTTTCTCTCTCTCTCCCCTGTGTCTCTTTACCCCCCTCTCCCTCCCCTGTGTCTCTTTTACCCCTCTCTCTCTCCTGTGTCCCTTCCCCCCCTCTCCTTCCCCTGTGTCTCTTTACCCCCTCTCCCTCCTCTTTGTCTCTTTCTCTTCTCTCCCTCCCCTGTTTCTCTTTCCCCC
Source organism: Discoglossus pictus (assembly GCA_027410445.1). NCBI lineage: Eukaryota > Metazoa > Chordata > Amphibia > Anura > Alytidae > Discoglossus > Discoglossus pictus. Next base: position 202,947,290 of record CM050167.1, read on the forward strand.
CTCTCCCTTCCCTCACTCATTTGTTGACTTGGAGGCTGTAGAACATGTTATTTTTTTTGCAAGAAAGCAAGAATTGAAGCTTAAATTGATATTGCTCCAAGCCTTGCAGGCTTGAAAAAAAAGTTACAGCTTTAACGCCGCCATTTTTTCTCAAGGCTGTAGGTCGGCAGCCGTTGGAAGGCCTCCAAAAGACCCAATTGAATAGCAAATTAGCTTTCAACCTCACTTATGGACTCCCTGCCTCAGGAGGAGGCAGGGAGCCTACAAGTGAGGTTGGTAGCTAATTTTCTATTCAATTGGTAGAGACTTTCTCTCATCATATATCAGGGCATGCTTGTCTTTTCTTTGTTTTTACAGGCGCACACTTGCTGTCTTCTTCTGGGGTAGGCACGTGTGATAGAAATCCAAACATACAAGATCTATCATACAAGAAGCTTCCATACATTTTTAAATCACTTTGTAGGAACAAAAACAAAAACAAAAAGATAAAATAAAAATAATTAACTTTATTATTTTGATGACATTATAGCAGGTTTTAGTATTAAAAGGGTCTGGCAGGAAAAACATCTCTATAGTGAATCAGCTCTAAACGTGGTAGCTTTAAGCAGGGTCTACCACTATATCATAAAGTCAGCCTCTCAAATTATATTACACTCTATCAAAACATAATCTACTCTTTACATTTTTCACCTCATCAACACCTCTCCCAAAAAAATATTTTATTAAATTTTCAACAGAATTTGGCTATATGCTGTTAAAAATGCAGAAACATCTAAATAAGCAACTCGTTATAATACATTCTTTTATCTAACGCTCTGCAACATTAAAACTGGGTAGAAACCTCCCAGGAAGGAAGTGGATTATAACAGCTTATTACGGAACTGTGAATAGAGAGAAAAAAACACTTTCAAAAATATTTCTAAATTATAAAACCTTTTTATAAAACATGATAAAATAACAGAAACTGACAATTCAGTTAGCTTCCATAGAATATAAAAACAAATAAACACTATCCAATTTCACAACTCAACACAGACCTGTTTTTTTCCACACAAAAGAACCTCTCCTTCCTCCAGGTCATCAAAGATACACCCCTTTCTCTGTTTTTACACAAAAACAGAACAAGATTGCAATGTCTTTACATACAAAAACTTATTACAAATACAACACTTTACTACGCTATGGTAAATATCATAAATCAGCTTCTAAAAAATGTGCTCTCTCAAACCAAAATAAACCGAATGTGTGTCTTATAAGACAAGCCAGGGGGAACGATGCAGCTCGGGCTGTCTGCTATTTCAGACAAACACTTCTTAACAAAATCAATGGGGACATGCACAGATTCTAACGAGATACACAATAATACATTTGTTTAGCAACTACAACCAGCAAAAATAACCAGGCTGAGAAAAATGCTGTATGCTCGTTCTTAGAAAGGAAAAAAAAATCGGCAATTTATTACAGTGTTTGGACAAGTAACATCGCACCTTCACACACAGCTCCCACTCCAGCTGTTTGCTTTCAGTAGCCTAGCCTCTCTTTCTCCTGGATTCCTAGCACTTCTAGTTCTTCCAAAATACAATTTATAATATTATTCATTCGCAAATCAAAATAAAACATCATATAGCCTCTTACCTTAAACAACACCGCAATACAGCACAATTCAAAACAATAAATCATAACATGTCTTCTTGTACCTGGTACAAGTAAGAGATCATGTACACACACTCATTAAATGTTGGTAGGATATATAAACGAAACTTAGAAAAAATAATTGGGAGATAGCAGTTTCAAGGATGCATGCTTTAGAGATAAGTTAGCAGTTTCTTGCTGAGCTAACACAAAGTGATTTTGAGCTAAACAGAAAAAGACAAATGTAACCCTTCACTTTCTTGATTTTTTCATTTATAGAACTTGATGTAATGATATTGCTACAGAAGTATATAGAAAGCGAACAGCAACAAATAGATTGTTACATTGGCAAAGCCATAATTTTATGTATTTAAAGAAATACCTACTGGAAAATATTTGAGGCTGAAACTCAATTGAAGTTTCGTGGAAGAACTTAAAAATCAGGCAAATGAACTAGTGATAGAAAGGCATATCACACAGCATTGCAAAAAAATTCTCAAGAGCTTTAGTTATCAAAATATACTAGACATTCAGAACAGCCAGTAGGATGGGAACAGTGGATCAAGATTAAATCTATGTTCAATACTCACTGGAATATTTTGGGGTCAGATGAGGACCCGGAGGCAGTAATTATTGCATGAACTACCAAAAATGTAAAGGGTATTTTGGTATATAGCCACTATTCAAAAACTCCTCAAACTAACTGGCAGGATGATCAAACAAAAATAGTTATCCCTGTGGTAAGTGTAAAGCATATGCCTATGCAAAAGACAGCACAGGAGCCAAAGTTGTAACAGACAGCACAGGAATCAATGTTTAGCAAATATGACATCATATTGAAACATTAAGAGTCATATATCAAATACATTGCAGTTGTAATAGAAAGTATGGATCAATTCAATTCCCTATTTTGTAAGGTTACACCAGTAAAAGCTGGTCATTAACTTTACCTATCTATTCACTATTTTTTACATGTTTGTGGGTGAGCTACTTATAATCCTTTAGAACAACCCATACTCACAATATTCCAAGATGTTTTTCCATTAATTTTCAGACATCCATAATATTTTGGTTGCTTTCTCAAAGATTGTCACTAAGTTGGTATTCAATTTTAACTTTACTGAACAACCTCAAAAATACTTATGACTCCCAACTTGTAATATTAGTGATTTATAGAAAAATATTTATGTGCACTGAAGAGCTGCCAGAAATGCTTTTAAAAGCTTTGCAGAGACCTGTGAAAACAGTTAAACTGACTGGACAGTACTAAAAAAGCATGGATCTGTATTAGGATGGAATTCTTAACAGTACCATAGGCATTAATGTGCAATTTGAAAATATTTTTCAATCAGTATGTTGGAGTCATTAAGAAAAATATATACAGAAGCTATAGGGGTCAAGAGAATATATTTACCCCAAAAGTTATTATTCAACGTCACACTTTATTTCATAATATTAGTCATTACTTTGAAATCCAGATTGGCCAATATATAGCTAATGTTATACAATGTAGAGGGCACAAGAAACAATGATGTTCTTTGAATTATGCCCCAAAGGGCCCTGGTTGTTTATAATAATGTTAGCTTCTAGTATTAGGTAACATCTAGGCACACTTTTAAGGATGGTATATACTATTCTCATCACTAGTTTACAAATTTTAGGGTTTTTAAACCTTCATATAATTGTTTTTTCTAGCTTATAGGACTAGTTATTGACACTATGTTCTGATGAACATTGGAAGTCCCTTTAGAGTAAATTTAGGTTTTTAATATCAGTTTTATATAATCTTTTCCACTACAGCATGAGTACTGTTCTTTTAACAGTACCTCAAAGGCATATCCAGGTTTCCTAGGTTATTAGATTTTTGCCAATCAGCATGCAGTAGCTGCCTCTACTTTCTCCCGATTGGCCAAAACAATTGTTTGAATTTTATGCTAATTTAGCCTGAGTTTGGAGGGGTGTTAACCCTGATTTTCAACTGTCAAAAATTACAAGACATTTTGCTAACATCAAGGTAAGTATTTACATGTTTATTTTTTTTATTTTTTTGCAAAACAATGTTTTCATGCACTAATAATTCTTCTCTATCAGATGCACTCATAATCCAGCAAATCAGAAATGCCTTTAACCAATTTTGTTTATTATTATACTCGCTCATACATATTTCACCAATATCCATGCATTAGAGAGTTGCACATACTATTTAACATCCATCGAAATACTCACAAGCATAGTGATTAGCTTCGTCAGACTTTCACAAATTTAACATTGTAGTTTCATTAGTTTTATTCATTCACATTCTCAATATAGTATTTAGTTTTATTATACACTACTATTTTTTGCAATTTTTTCCACCTTTTAATTATTTAGCTTAGGCTTTCAAATCACAGCCTCAAATCTTCAATATATTACTGTATTTAAGTTGCTTCTATTGCATCTGGAGGAGCTATTTAGAAATATAGCATTGCTACATATTATATACAATGCACTCCTATATATTGATTTTTGCTTATGTATAACAGTTTCCATTGTACCAGTTTGGATAGTCACTTTGGGGTTTCCTCCTCTAACCCCCTTTTTTTAAATACATTTATTATAGTCCCCTTTTGTGTATTATAGATATTTTTGTTGGGCTATTGGTCTTCTGTAACACAATTATTGCGTTTACATGAAAATCATAACAATGGAACAGCTGAACTAACAGGAGTGTGTATTTGAAATATGCATTCCTATATCATAGTATGGCATGATTCTTACTTATGGTACAGTTTGAGATCTTTGGAATTCAATCATTGTTTAGTGAGATTTGTTTTATCAAACATTTGAACTATTGAACTTACATTGGTTCACAAATTTACCTGTCATATGCATTAGATTGGTACTGTTCATTAGCGCTCCACAATTTTTGTTAGTTTTTCTGAATGGTAATAATTATCATAGATGCTACATTGGTTTTACTAATGATTTCAGAATGATTTAGGTAATGGGCACACTTTTCTTCTTCTTCCAACCTAGTGGTCCTACAGCTTCTGCAATTGCAGTGTAACAACTTGTGTTTTTTTATTTTAGCCTGGATATTTTTGGAGTTCAGGTACTGATAATATTATGTGCTTCAATACTTAACCTTTTCTCGTTCAAGCCTCTCAGACTGATACTTACTCTGAACAACATATATATGTGACAGTTAATGGGGGTCTTTCAGAAAATGTAGCTGTTACAATGAAATCAAGTGTTATGTATCAGAGAAGCAAGCTGTTACATTGTATAGATTGTTACATGTTATACCTGAAAAGTGTCCAGTACTGTGCATTATACACAGATGTAAGTTTTATTAATGATTATTTACTTCCTGACAGCATTTATTGGATTCCCACCACCAATGGGTGTGACAGTTGCTGTGCGCACGATGGGTGAACTGTACATGTGTGTGCCAGCTGCTGTGCGCGGGACCCATTTACAACAAGTTGACCAATCCAATCTAGATTTGAACCGGAAGTAGGGTATTTAAACCCTAAACATCTTCAATGTTTTACTATAAATTTAGCCTTTGACAAAGCTGCATAACATGGTAAAATGGTCATTGGAACCAATAGATGTATTTGATTATAACACAGTGCCAGACAACCTTTATACAAAGAGACTTGTTACCCTTTTGTGGTTTGTTGGTCAGATATATTATATATTGGGTTGGTGTAGTTGAGCACTAGGACATTGCCCCCAAATTAGGGGAATTACTGATAATCTAAAATTTGTTTTTACTTTTTAGCTGTATGAGTGTTGATTTTTTATATTTTAATTATTTTGAGCTGGCTCCTCATTACATTGGCATACTAGTCTATTTTTTGATGTGTTATATTAAAATGGATTCTTTCTTATCTGCATATATCTTAGGGTCAATTAGCTAGCTTGTAGGGCACACCATAGCCATTCAGATAGGAGAACCAGGAACCATACATCCATCAATGGGAATCCTAGGCACACCTGTCCTGTGAAGTCCCATGCCATTGGTGTTATGCATGTGACAACATGTATACCAATTACAATTGGGAAATAAATTATTATTTATATTAATGTATGGATTCATTGTTAATACATGTGATTTGGTTAACAACCCTTCAGGTGAATTGTGATCCAGAACTTATAATGTAAATATGTCAAAGTATTAAATGCCAAGAATTGATATTACCTTTGTTCACGCATGATATGGAATTTCATGATAATAATATAAAATAGTGCTTGAACATAATTTGGACATAATACATGTGGCCAGTCTAAAACTGTAGTGGGCTGTATTATTTACATGGTAATGTTTTCGATAGAAAATAAGGCTAAAAATTCCAACCTGATGTCATACTAGTAATACCAAAAGAGAGAAAAAGATCCTTTTTTAGGGCACTCCTGGGAAATCCAATTCTCAGAAAAAGAGATGGAACTAAATGTAAAACTTAACTTTTAATAGTAATAATAAAATCCACTAAAATACAAAAACGTAGGTAGCAGAGAGTTAAAGTATATAGAGTTTACTGGAAAAAATGCCACTATTGTGGAAAATGCCACTATAAGGTAGACCATATAAAGTGCAATGTGCTGGTATAGTCACAGATAAAGTGACTAGTATATAAAAAAGTGCTATATAGTGCTAATAGTGATAAGGTGCCAAGTGCTATGACACAAATAAGAAATATATGAAAGTGAACCAAGTATCTCAGTAATATATGGTTGCCTATAAGGTGCAATATAAATAAATATAAGCAGCTGATTGCTGATCAGAAACCAGTAAACAATATGATAAATGTGGCAAGGGGTGCACGTAGGAACGCCGTCGCGAGTCTATGACGTCATTATCTTGCGTCTAGACCACGGCGTGACTAGCACAGAGTCAGCGTTCTCAGCTCAGGCCCATAGCATAAAGCCCCTTCACAACTGCATTAGTTAGGCTATTTTAGCCATTGTTTAGTGGATTTGGAAGGCAGTAGCTACTGGTTATGGGTATATCCTGGAGGCAACGCTGTTATTGGGGTATTTGGGTATTTCAGATTCATAGATATTGAGAACATTACCTAACAGGATATCAATACTCTGGGGGCATTTATTTCTCAATATCCTTTACCCCTAGCCTTTACCCCTTGCCACATTTATCATATTGTTTACTGGTTTCTGATCAGCAATCAGCTGCTTATATTTATTTATATTGCACCTTATAGGCAACCATATATTACTGAGATACTTGGTTCACTTTCATATATTTCTTATTTGTGTCATAGCACTTGGCACCTTATCACTATTAGCACTATATAGCACTTTTTTATATACTAGTCACTTTATCTGTGACTATACCAGCACATTGCACTTTATATGGTCTACCTTATAGTGGCATTTTCCACAATAGTGGCATTTTTTCCAGTAAACTCTATATACTTTAACTCTCTGCTACCTACGTTTTTGTATTTTAGTGGATTTTATTATTACTATTAAAAGTTAAGTTTTACATTTAGTTCCATCTCTTTTTCTGAGAATTGGATTTCCCAGGAGTGCCCTAAAAAAGGATATTTTTCTCTCTTTTGGTATTACTTATCCCCATTATCCTTAGGAGCACCCTGTTATCATTCATCTGAATTTGGTACTTATCATTTATACCTGAGCCACCGCCCCTCTACTATTTACTGATGTCATACTAAATGCAAATATTAGCTGTTGTGTGCACCAATATGTGAATTGATATTAAATAGATGATTAGATGATATTAACATCAGATTTAACATTGAAGGTTGGCCATGACACCATTAATTACTAATTAAAATAAGTTTAGTGACATGCAAAAATAAGGTAACAGTCATCAATTGAATAAAGGGATAGGTATAAAGAAAGATGATCTATTTAAAAAAATATTATTGCTATGTAAATATCATATATGTTAATGTTACAAATCAGTAACCATTAGAAGCACATGGACACACTGATTACGGTATTAAAATACAATTATTTATTATATACACAGACACATAGACATAAATGTATCCTACAGTCCGTTGATAACATGTGTATGGTGTGCGCGACTCCAAGGAGGACAAGAGGCTTTGTGGAAACTGGGACAAAATCGAAAGGGTTAAATGTAATACTGTATAATAATAATGATGCATAGCATCTACTATAATCTGTTTGGGAAAAACCCATACCCAGTCATGATACCCAAAACACAGAGGCCTCTGATATTGTTTGGTTTATTTGGAAAAAATGAATTTGCAACAGAAGACCAGTTACAATTGTTTCCATTTACTGGCTCACTGGACCACTGGGCTCTAAAATAAACAAAATGTCTTTTATAATGTTTGAATAAAGACAATGGCATAATCCACCCCCATAATCCATCCCCACCTTCTAGAAACATGGTCTATTCCGTCGCTATACCAATGAATGATTATTGATATTAGTAGATCCAATAAAATATAACACATGTGATCAGTACTTATCAAGCATGTCTTGGTACGTTACACTAGATGCGCAAAAACACTATCAAGCTGCAATTTCTGTGCATCGGTCAGATCTTGGCCTTATAGAGCTTCTGAAATACATATTTGTTTAGACTAAATAGCTGTTTACTGTCTCTGGAACTAATTTCTATTATGAGAAGAAGGACTTGTTTACAGTTATAGAATAAAAAACAATAATTTTAACTAAATGCAGAACTAACTGTTTCATACATAACGGCCCGTAATGGACTGAGTACTGTTTCAGGGCTAAAGTTCACAAGTGTTACAAAAGTGATGAATGCTATATATATATACAGTTGCAAGCAAAAGTATGTAAACCCTTTGGAATGATATGGATTTCTGCACAAATTGGTCATAAAATGTGATCTGATCTTCATCTAAGTCACAACAATAGTCAATCACACACTGCTTAAACTAAAAACACACAAAGTACTAAATGTTGCCAAGTTTTTATTTTACACACCATGTAAACATTCACAGTGCAGGTGGAAAAAGTATGTGAACCCCTAGACTAATGAGATCTCCAAGAGCTAATTGGAGTGAGGTGTCAGCCAACTGGAGTCCAATCAATGAGATGAGATTGGAGGTGTTGGTTACAGCTGCCCAGTCCTATAAAAAACACACACCAGTTCAGGGTTTGCTTTTCACAAGAAGGATTGCCAGATGTGAATGATGCCTCGCACAAAAGAGCTCTCAGAAGACCTACGATTAAGAATTGTTGACTTGCATAAAGCTGGAAAGGGTTATAAAAGTATCCAAAAGCCTTGCTGTTCATCAGTCCACGGTAAGACAAATTGTCTATAAATGGAGAAAGTTCAGCACTGCTGCTACTCTCCCTAGGAGTGGCCGTCCTGTAAAGATGACTGCAAGAGCACAGTGCAAACTGCTCAATGAGGTGAAGAAGAATCCTAGAGTGTCAGCTAAAGACTTACAAAAGTCTCTGGCATATGCTAACATCCCTGTTAGCAAATCTATGATACGTAAAACACTAAAAAAGAATGGATTTCATGGGAGGATACCACAGAGGAAGCCACTGCTGTCCAAACAAAACATTGCTGCACGTTTACAGTTTGCACAAGAGCACCTGGATGTTTCACAGCAGTACTGGCGAAATATTCTGTGGACAGATGAAACCAAAGTTGAGTTGTTTGGAAGAAACACTATGTGTGGAGAAAAAGAGGCACAGCACACCAACATCAAAAACTCATCCCAGCTGTGAAGTACGGTGGTGGGGGCATCATGGTTTGGGGCTGCTTTGCTGCGTCAGGGCCTGGACGGATTGCTGTCATCGAAGGAAAAATGAATTCCAAAGTTTATTAAGACATTTTGCAGCAGAACTTAAAGCCGTCTTTCCACCAGCTGAAGCTCACCAGAAGATGGGTGTTGCAATAGGAAAACAACCCAAAGCATAGAAGTAAATCAACAACAGAATGGCTTAAACAGAAGAAAATATGCCTTCTGAAGTGGCCCAGTCAGAGTCCTGACCTCAACCCGATTGAGATGCTGTGGCATGACCTCAAGAAAGCGATTCACACCAGACATCCCAAGAATATTGCTGAACTGAAACAGTTCTGTAAAGAGGAATGGTCAAGAATTACTCCTGACCGTTGTGCACGTCTGATCTGCAACTACAGGAAACGTTTGGCCGAAGTTATTTCTGCCAAAGGAGGTTCAACCAGTTATTAAATCCAAGGGTGCACATACATTTTCTACCTGCACTGTGAATGTTTACATGGTGTGTAAAATAACAACATGGCAACATTTAGTACTTTGTGTGTTTTTAGTTTACGCAGACTGTGATTGTCTATTGTTGTGACTTAGATGAAGATCAGATCACATTTTATGACCAATTTGTGCAGAAATCCATATCATTCCAAAGGGTTCACATACTTTTGCTTGCAACTGTATATATATATATATATATATATAGTAAATAAAAAGTACATCTGTGTTCACATTTGAATGTCTAAAGCAAGTTAAAAAACCTGCTTCCAGCTCAGAGTTCCAAGAAAAACAGTTATTATACTGCATTCTGGGAAGTTGAGCTGGGACACACAAACATGGCCACAAATGCCTCACTCTTCATTCCTTAGCCATGTGAATGTGAACACAGATGTACTTTTTATTTACTGTACTACTGTACGGTGGAGGGCTTCTATCACTCTTTTGCCCACCATATTATAAATGATTGTTGTGGTGAACTACCTACTCATAATTTCCACAACACAGGCTGAGATCCTGCTCCATGCTGATGATAGCCAGTAAGCTTGAAACAGCTGTACATGGATTGGATACTCAGCCTGTGTTTATTCCAACCTTGGCTTTGCATTAAAGCTGTGTAATACAGCATGCATAAACTTAAAGGAAGCCATGATTGATAATGGCTAAGGAATGAAAAGTGAGGCATTTGTGGCCATGTTTGTGTGTCCCAGCTCAACTTCCCAGAATGCAGTATAATAACTGTTTTTCTTGGAACTCTGAGCTGGAAGCAGGTTTTTTAACTTGCTTTAGACATTCAAATGTGAACACAGATGTACTTTTTATTTACTGTACTACTGTACGGTGGAGGGCTTCTATCACTCTTTTGCCCACCATATTATAAATGATTGTTGTGGTGAACTACCTACTCATAATTTCCACAACACAGGCTGAGATCCCGCTCCATGCTGATGATAGCCAGTAAGCTTGAAACAGCTGTACATGGATTGGATACTCAGCCTGTGTTTATTCCAACCTTGGCTTTGCATTAAAGCTGTGTAATACAGCATGCATAAGCTTAAAGGAAGCCATGATTGATAATGGCTAAGGAATGAAGAGTGAGGCATTTGTGGCCATGTTTGTGTGTCCCAGCTCAACTTCCCAGAATGCAGTATAATAACTGTTTTTCTTGGAACTCTGAGCTGGAAGCAGGTTTTTTAACTTGCTTTAGACATTCAAATGTGAACACAGATGTACTTTTTATTTACTGTACTACTGTACGGTGGAGGGCTTCTATCACTCTTTTGCCCACCATATTATAAATGATTGTTGTGGTGAACTACCTACTCATAATTTCCACAACACAGGCTGAGATCCCGCTCCATGCTGATGATAGCCAGTAAGCTTGAAACAGCTGTACATGGATTGGATACTCAGCCTGTGTTTATTCCAACCTTGGCTTTGCATTAAAGCTGTGTAATACAGCATGCATAAGCTTAAAGGAAGCCATGATTGATAATGGCTAAGGAATGAAGAGTGAGGCATTTGTGGCCATGTTTGTGTGTCCCAGCTCAACTTCCCAGAATGCAGTATAATAACTGTTTTTCTTGGAACTCTGAGCTGGAAGCAGGTTTTTTAACTTGCTTTAGACATTCAAATGTGAACACAGATGTACTTTTTATTTACTGTACTACTGTACGGTGGAGGGCTTCTATCACTCTTTTGCCCACCATATTATAAATGATTGTTGTGGTGAACTACCTACTCATAATTTCCACAACACAGGCTGAGATCCCGCTCCATGCTGATGATAGCCAGTAAGCTTGAAACAGCTGTACATGGATTGGATACTCAGCCTGTGTTTATTCCAACCTTGGCTTTGCATTAAAGCTGTGTAATACAGCATGCATAAGCTTAAAGGAAGCCATGATTGATAATGGCTAAGGAATGAAGAGTGAGGCATTTGTGGCCATGTTTGTGTGTCCCAGCTCAACTTCCCAGAATGCAGTATAATAACTGTTTTTCTTGGAACTCTGAGCTGGAAGCAGGTTTTTTAACTTGCTTTAGACATTCAAATGTGAACACAGATGTACTTTTTATTTACTGTACTACTGTACGGTGGAGGGCTTCTATCACTCTTTTGCCCACCATATTATAAATGATTGTTGTGGTGAACTACCTACTCATAATTTCCACAACACAGGCTGAGATCCCGCTCCATGCTGATGATAGCCAGTAAGCTTGAAACAGCTGTACATGGATTGGATACTCAGCCTGTGTTTATTCCAACCTTGGCTTTGCATTAAAGCTGTGTAATACAGCATGCATAAGCTTAAAGGAAGCCATGATTGATAATGGCTAAGGAATGAAGAGTGAGGCATTTGTGGCCATGTTTGTGTGTCCCAGCTCAACTTCCCAGAATGCAGTATAATGCAGTTTTTTAACTTGCTTTAGACATTCAAATGTGAACACAGATGTACTTTTTATTTACTGTACTACTGTACGGTGGAGGGCTTCTATCACTCTTTTGCCCACCATATTATAAATGATTGTTGTGGTGAACTATATATATATATATATATATATATATATATACTAGCGACTTGCCCGTCAAAAAATGACGGTCAATAAAAATTAAATGTTGTAAAATTTGTTTGCAACACAAAATGAGTCTGCTACATTTGTCCCTTTTTTTTTCTAAAAATAAATACACATTTATTTTGTTAACTTTTTATTTTTTTAACTTTCAACTTATATTTCACCAACATATTTTTTTTTTCAATCTTCAGTCTTTTAATTATGATATATACTAGCGACTTGCCCGTCAAAAAATGACGGCAATGTGATGTATATGTTTGTCAAGTTGTTTAGTTATTAACATATATTTTTGACACTTGTAAGTATTTTAATATGAACGTGTATTTTTGTAAAATGTTGATGTAATGGTTTTTTAAAATGTAATTTGTATCTGAAGAATTGTTAACTTTAATATACATTGAATGAATAGGAAAGCAAAAAGTAAAAAGCCTTCTTGAAACGTTGCGAATTTTAACATGAAGTTTAAAATATATGTAAGCAATAACCTTCAAAGTATCTATTTTGAAAATGTAACTTTATTTTTTATGTAAGTTTAGAAGTTGACAAAACATTTGTATAATTTTGAACATTATAAACAGGAACATAGCGAATACATTTTGTAACCTAATTTTTTATTAAAAGTATTAACATTTGAATGTAAAAACAATTGACCTTTAAATGAATCAGTATTAACATGCAATTTCTATCACAATAATTGTTAACTTGAATATACATTGAATGTAGAGGAAGGCATACAGTAAAACTCTGCTTAAAACGTACGTAATTAAAGTAATTCATTACTGAGCACATAAACTGGCGATAAACATTAATGTAGTTAGTAATCTTAAGATAACAGACAATATTTACATTGTGACTTAAAAGGTGCTTGACCTCCTAACATCCACTTTGTAATCTGTTGAATGAAATAACTTGCAAATATATTTTTTAAACTTGTAACATTAGAAACATTAACATAGTGACTTAACATTTTAACATAATTTTTACTAACAATGCAAGGCAAGTATTTTGTGAGGCGAATCATTCCTAAACAGTACTTTCATTAATTATGACTGAATTAAACAACCAATTGTTAAGTATTTTGCAATGCTTTTAAAAAATGTTGGCATCTTGAATTTGTATCCTGCAAAGTTATAGTACTTCATAGTAGACAATGTTTTTAGTAAAAATACGTCCATCTTCTAATAAATGACCTTGACTTTCATTGTTTTCAATGTAAACTTTAATAGCCTGTGGATTTTTGCACCGTGACAACGCAACGTACAATTGACCATGTGCAAAAACTGGTTCTTCCAAGTAAATACCCACAGATTTGAAAGTCTGACCTTGTGATTTATTAATGGTCATGGCAAATGCCATAATAATGGGAAATTGTCTTCTTTGAAGTATAAAAGGGAGACTACTTTCACTTGGTGCTAAATCTATTCTTGGTATGAAAACTCTCTCTCCTTTATGGGTCCCAGTTAAAATTTCAGCATCTATAAAATGGTCCTTTAATTGTTGAACAATTAATCTTGTGCCATTGCATAGGCCTTTTTTGGGGTTCATATTTCGCAGTAACATGATAATTGCACCTTTCTTTAGCTGCAAAATATGTGGTGGCATTCCAGAAGGAGTTAAAGAGTTAATGAATTCAGTTGAAAAGTTTGCCTGACTTTCATTGTCATCAGCAAGTACAGAATCAGCACTGTGATAATTTCTTTGTGGTGCATTAATTTTTTTTAAGATTTCATTATTGAGTATTAATGCATCTTTATTTTTACACGTCAGTATGACTTGGTTGGCAAGCTCAGAATATTCTTCGTTATTTATGCTCCCTTCAAATATTGCCGATATAATATCTTGTTGACAAATCATATGAGGTGGTATCTCTACAGTGTCGTCAGGTAAATGTAGTATTTTTTCTGTTCTTCCTTCTCCAATTTTAATAAGCCAATCATTGAAATCAGTTTGGCCTTCTGATCTCATATTTTGTTGCAGTTGAAGATGGGTAAAATGTTTCCATACTGTACTTGACTTTATACATGTTTCAATAATGTCTGTTCGATTTCCATGTACAACGACAGGTAATGTTTGTCTAAAATCGCCACCCAACAAAATTACCTTTCCACCAAATGGAAAAATATTATCCATGACTTCACGAAGCAAACGGTCAATACATTGGAGGGCATAGCATGACATCATTGTGGCCTCATCTATTATAATTAATTTACATTTCTTCAATTTCTTTGCTTGTAAGGATGTCATGCGAATATCTGACACTGAATTTTCCAAAATAGGCACTGGCAGTTTGAATCCACTATGAACAGTTCTTCCACCTTCTAATAAAAGTGCAGCAATTCCAGTAGTGGCAAACGCCATTGCTATTTGTCCTTGTGCTCGTACTGAACTCATTAATAAATTGTACAAATATGTTTTTCCTGATCCGCCAGGTCCATCAAGATAGAAATAACGCTCTGTCACCATGTCATCATCTATAGCATTTTTAATGGCATGAAATGCTTGCAATTGTAGTGTATTTAAAGTTGCAAGTCTTTCTTGTGTTCTTTCTGCTTGTAGTTGAATGTCATAGTCTTCAAAGTTAATGTCATCTATTAGACCTGGATCAGGCAAATTAAAACTTGCACAACTTAATCCATGAGTTAAAAAGACTTCTTGAATTTCCATTAAGGCTTTTAAGTGTGCAATTGGTTCATTGTATCGTCGCATAAAGTCTTCAGCCATATTACTTTTAAAAGTCTCCCACAAAGCTAATGCATTTGGAGCATTTGAGAAGATACAAATAAAAGCAAATTGTTCTCTCATCTGTCGTGGCATTTGACATTGTGCTGCTTCTTCTAAACATCTTTCCCACTCTGTATCATCAGCGAGTAAGTTTCTATTTCTTGCAGCTAAATGGAAGGATTCATATACAATGTCATTAACAGTTCTTAATTGTTCAAAACTTTGTGCTCCTGGAACATTTAAAAGTAATATCCGTAAGCAAAATCGTTCAACATCTCTTGGACTGACTGTGTAAATTCGTGGAATTATTTTATTGCCTCTGGTTTTTCTTGCTCTCCATAATCCATTCACAAAAACATAGTGATATGGAATTTCAATATATAAGTATTGTGTTGCTTGAGCATCAGTGGAATTTAATGCAAACCATGCAGTTAGTGTAGTGTGACGATCTTCACTTTGGGCCAATGCATTCATTTCATTTCCAGAATGGAAATAGACTAAATGTTGTTGTGGCAAATGTACTGCTAACCTATATACTGCATGTGATCTATCATGCATTTCAAATTTTAAAAGCCGCCACATAGCTTCTGGCGCACTGACATAGCGAGCATCTACATGAGATGCAAGTTCATCATGTAGTAACTCACTACTTTCAGGGTTGTCTGCACTTTTGACGACTACAGTAGCTGCATCGTAACCTTTGTAAATATATTTGTAGACATATTTAATGGATTTGATGGAAGTGCAGGCTTCTACGTTGATGTGGGCGTTGTACTTCATGAGTAAATGTGGATTGTAGGGTACTACATATCTATTGTCCACTTTTTTTCCACGAATAATGGCACTATCTCCTTCTCTTCTTTTATAAAGTGGATATCCATCACAATTGGCATATGTTTTGTCTCTATAATCTTTTGGGAAATCTTTTGAACATTGATTATTTTCCATACATGGTGATTGTGGATTAAGGTCTCCACAGGGTCCATGAATCATGCGATGAGTAACAATCTCATATAGTCTACCATATAGTTCTGGATCCGGTAGTTCAGCAACTATGACTGCATCCACTTTGTCCGAAGTATCTAATTTATCTTTCTCTTGAAGTATTATGAGAAGATGTGCATGTGGAAGGCCTCTTTTTTGAAATTCAATGGTATATACATAAGCAAGACATTTGCCAAATAACTGATTTATAGTAAAGTCACGTATTAATTCATTTAATTTGATCTTAAAAACTCTGGCTACTAAATCTGGTCGATCTGAAGCACTTTGTCCAAGAAGTAGATTTTGAATAATTTCTGGCCATTGTGGATTACATGTAAATGTCACAAATAAATCTGGTTTTCCAAATTTTGTCACAATAGCCATAGCATCATTGTATCTTTCTCTCATATTTCGAGGAGATCCTTGAAAGGAAGATGGTAAAATGATGGCTTTGCCAGCTGTCATGTCTCTGCTTGTAGCCACGTCAGCAACATAGTCCATGAGTCCACAATATTGTTCTACACGTAGTTTATCTTGTTGATATTTTATAAAGTTTAAATTATTTGCCTCAACTTGCAAATATGAATCAATAATCCATTGTTGTGTTAGTTTTCCACCACATAAAATGGGATTAAATTCATCTCTAATGGCAATTTGAGCAACTTTAAATTCAAGCATAGAAACATTATTTCGGATTCTGGCTTTAGCATTTGGGTAACTGGGAAGTGTTAATTTTGGTTGCCAACCTGCTTCTCCGTGTGGGAAAAAGATGGGATATGTCATTGGATCTAAATTTGGACTTAAGATATTAATATTAATAAATGGTTGGTCCTCATTTCTGGGATATACTCTAATGTCTCTTTGAAATGGTGGTTCTCCTTCATCATTGTGAAAGACCATTGCAACCTCATTTGATGTTGGCAAGTTATAACGACGTTTATCAGTATGTCTGTCTCTTTTAAGCACCATATTAACCTTTGGCATGGGTAATTGATGTCTTTGTGCATGAAGTAGTTGTTCATTTTCTACTTCTGCCAATTTTTTGTAAGCTTTACTGTAGGGATTGTTGTCCATAATGTTATTTAGCTCTATAAAAACACTGGGTAAGCATTTTTTATTTTCTTCCATCTGCATACGTTGGTCAACAGCTTCCATTGTATCTAGGACATATAGTTGAGCGAATTTTCTTTGCTCTCCTTCCTCTGGATGTAAATGTGAAGTCCGATGATAAATTTGTCCTTGGACTTTAAAACAGTAAGGACCATGTCCTGGTACATTAGCAGCCAATGTTGCCCCCATAGATGCAAATGATATGGCACTATTGTAGGATCTTATGTTTGTCTTAAAATTTTTGTAATTTGGAAAAGTAGGTTCAGTCATAATATTTAGTAAATAGGTTGGAAATTGTTTCCTTTGTGGAAGTTTGAACTTTCCTTTTTGACAACAACTAATAAATTGTCCATCTCGGGGTCTCTCCTGTTTAAAATAATAAGCCTCACAAAATTGACATTGAGTAGTCATGTCCCCACAACTATGAACCTCTACTGCTAAAGACTTCATTAAAGGACAATTTGCAACGCATATTGGATGTTGACTTTGATATTCATCAGATGAAAAGTCATGAAATGTTTCAACAACAGGTTCTAAATGTTTAGTTTTTTTCGTAGATTTTCTTGGTATATGTTGGACTTGTTCGGTTGAAATGTCCTGTAAGTTTTTAGTAAGAGTTTGTAAATGCTTTTTTTTTGTATTTTTTTTTTTTGGTCTGTCTTGACTGGTATGTTGTAAAATGTCATCTGATGTTTTAGGAACAGTTTGTAAATGCTTTATTATTTTTTTATTTATTTTGGTTGTATCTTTCATTTTTGCAGCTGATATTCTTTTATTTGCAAGTCTTTTGCGTTCTTTTTCTCTTCGAATTTCTTTCTCCTCCGGTGTCTGCTGGGCGGCCCATCTCTCTTGTCTTTCTCTAGTTTGACGTCTTTTCTTCTCTTCTTTGGTTTCGTTATCAGCCATATTAATCTGTAAACGGAAACAAATAAATGTAATTGTGTATATTTAAATTTGTAATTCCTGTTAAAGATTATTGTGCACAATTGTTGAAATAAAAGGCAAATCATGAATGTATCATTGATATTTAGTTAAATTTATAATTCCTGTCTTCAGTGGCTCAGAATTTGTCCAATGGAATACTGCTGTAAATAAGCATGTAACATATTTATTTAAAATAATGGTTTTATTTATTAAAAACTTTGTTTGTGGATAG
This sequence comes from Discoglossus pictus, assembly GCA_027410445.1. Classification (NCBI taxonomy): domain Eukaryota; kingdom Metazoa; phylum Chordata; class Amphibia; order Anura; family Alytidae; genus Discoglossus; species Discoglossus pictus. Next base: position 202,965,680 of record CM050167.1, read on the forward strand.
ATATTTACCACTGCAAAACTTCTTTGCTGAAAAAAAAAGTGATGTGGTTATTGAGCTATGTATTGCATAGTAGCAATTTAAATAAAATAAGGGAGATAGTAAATTAATTAATTTATTTTTCTGTTGAGACGGATGCAACTGAAAGCAGTTTCTTTAGTGTTATACTTTAGTAGTTATTATAGTTTACCTTGGTTGAAGTGTGATTTAAATCCGAATGTTTGTTGGTCCTCGTTTCAAAATCGTTGTCCAATGGTGTGGTCCTCTGTCGGAAGTCCTCGTCCGATGGTGTGGTCCTGTGGCGATAGCCCCTGTCCGATATTGTGGTCCTGTGGCGATATCCCTCGTCCGATGTTGTGGTCCGTTGGTGAAAGTCCTCGTCCGATGGTCTGGTCCTGTGTTGAAATTCCTCGTCTGCTGGTCTGGTCCGAGTCCTCGTCCGATGGTCCGGTCCTGTGGAAAAAGTCCTCGTCCGATTGTCTTCACGCAGTATCTGTTGTAATGTAAAATAGAAAATGTTGTTTGAGTGAAATGTCTTTTAAATAAGTAAAAAATGTATTAATTTTGCTGTATTGTATCAGTTATGGTTATTTTTTTCAAATATTTTGTTTTTAACTTTCTGTACAATCCCAAGACTTTTGTTATTCTTATTTAAGGTTCTTAGTAAGGCTTGTGGGTTGTGATATATTAAATAAGAATATGAATTTATTTTGCTATGTGTTTATGTTCGTTTTTGTACAATCCTGTTTTGTGCGCACCACTTGTGGTATACTTATTTCACCTTTATTTGGATGGTTATAGTTAGTGAAACATGAAATAATATACTTAATGTAGTTTGCTATGTGTTTGTGTTAGTTTTTGACAATCCTGTTTGGTGCGCATCACTTGTGCAAAACTAATTTCTTCTTGATTGTACAGGTTATAGGTTGTTAAACATTAAAGAAGAATGTTAATATAGTTTGCTATGAGTTTGTGTGCTTTTTTATACAATGCTATTAGGTGCACAACACTTTTGTTATTCTTATTTTTGGTTATTTGTAAGGCTTATAGGTTGTTAAAAATTTAATAAGAAATTCTGTTTTGTGTGTAGCAGTTTGTGTGTCATTGAATTGCGATTTGGCTAATTGAATTGTGCCCTAAATAAGCACATAGCATATTAGTTAAAATAATTTTGTAGTCATTGAAAAACTGTATTTTTGATATTTTTTTATTAACTAAAACCTTAGTTTTAAGCAATTGTTATGTTGTTATTTAGAGCCCTATTCAATTGGGCAAATTGCAATTGAATGAGGGCCTTTGTGTGTACCATATGTTGCATAGTTTGGCCCTCATTCAATTGCATTTTTTACAATGTAATAGTACTCTAAGGCCGTAATTGAATTGCAATGTAGAAATTTGAATAGGGTTGTAAATAAGCACATCACATATATTTGTTAAAATAGAGTAAGGGCCTAAAAGTTCTTATTTATAGCCATATTTAATTTTCCAAAATAGCAATTGAATAAGGGCCTTTGGTTACTGCATTTGTTATATTGTGAGCTCCTCATTGAATTGTGTTTTGGCCAATGGAATAGAGCTCAATATCAGCACAGAGCATATGTTTTTACGGAATTTTGTATTTAGTGAACTTGTATCCAAAAGGAACGTGTTCACAAAAGAAAATTTTCCTTTAAAAAATATGCTCTGTGCTTATATAGAGCGCTATTGAAATGGGCAAATCACATTTGAGTGAGGCCCTTGGCCATTAAAGACATATAGGTCCTCATTGAATTGAAATTTTGCCAATTGAAGAGGGCTCTATATAATCACATAACATATTTATTGAGCAAAGTTTTTAGTTATTGAAAACCTTGATTGTGGTTAGAAGTTCAGTAACTAAAAAGTTCTGTTTCAAAAATATGTTATGTGCTTATATAGAGCCCTATTGAAATGGGCAAATCACATTTGAGTGAGGCCCTTGGCCATTAAAGACATATAGGTCCTCATTGAATTGCAATTTTGCCAATTGAAGAGGGCTCTATATAATCACATAACATATTTATTGAGCAAAGTTTTTAGTTATTGAAAACTTTGATTGTGGTTAGAAATTCAGTAACTAAAAAGTTCTGTATAAAAAAAATGTTATGTGCTTATATAGAGCCCTATTCAAATGAGGAAGTTGCAATTGAATAAGGCTCATGGTTATTTCTTGTTTATACTTAATACTTTACCTTGATAGAAGTTTTGAATGACAGACGGTCCCCTCCTGCCAATCTTAATCCGCCGGTCTTCTTTTAGTGTCTGTTTGAAAAAGAAAGTGAAATAGTTATTTGTATATTTATAATTTGTCATCTAGCAAAGCATGGCCTTTTGAGCATGTAATGTGTTGTTGTATCTTACCTCTTCAAATTTGTTGGTGTTCTTTAAAAGGGATTGTGCTTCACAGTGCACGGTGCAAATTGTTGAGAGACGCTGTTGATGCAGAGTCTGTTTGAATATGAAAAGAAATAGAAAGATTCAGCTTTATCTGATGTATTGAATTGCAGTAAATTAATTCAATTAACCTTATTTTTTGTTGGGGGCTACACACATATGTCACATACATGAAGCACATTACATAGTTTAATGTAATTATTTTGTGTACGTGTGACATATCCGTATACATGAGTCAAATTTAAATGGTTAAATTAACCTTATATTTTTTTTTCCAACACACATAAATGTGTGTGTGTGAGATGTAACTATAGATGATACACATATATGTGCGTGTGACATATCAGTATACATGAGATATAATGTGATTAAAATGTAGTTGTTTACTGATTTTGTTGTAAGCTAATTTTGTTGCATTGGCAATACACATAAATGTGCGTGTGACATGTCACTATACATTATAGACATATATGTCGGTGTCAGATGTCACTATAAAGGGGCAATACACAGAAATGTGCGTGTCAGATGTCACTATACATTATAGACATATATGTGCGTGTCACATGTCACTATACATTATACACATATACGTGCGTGTCACATGTCACTATACATTATAGACATATATGTCGGTGTCAGATGTCACTATGAAGGGGCAATACACAGAAATGTGCGTGTCAGATGTCACTATACATTATAGACATATATGTGCGTGTCACGTGTCACTATACATTATACACATATACGTGCGTGTCACATGTCACTATGAAGGGGCAATACACAGAAATGTGTGTGTCAAATGTCACTATACATTATAGACATATATGTGCGTGTCAGATGTCACTATACATAAAGCTCTGTTTAATTTTTTTTGTGAGCCTATACACATAAATGTGCCATACATGATGACTACATAAATCCTAGCTTATTTTTTTATTTGTTTGACCTGACCTGATAATAAAATGTAATATATTATAGCTTACCTGTCAGTTGTAATTTGCACAATGTAAAGTAGTAAATTAGTAAAGAATTGTCTTCTCAAGTAAAAGCAGCAGTTATCTCAGAAGTCACTCCGTTGATCACCTGAGGAGAAATGTATTTTTTATTTGGAAATAGCCAGTATTTATAAACTTGTAGAAAGTTCTGGAAAGTGAGACCGTTAGAACGCAATACGCATGCGCTATTTGCGTTCCAGCTTACAATTTGCGTTCCATCCGCCATTTTAGGCGTATTACTGTTCAAAATGGTGTTTAATATGATTGTGATACGTTCCGCATAGTATGTGTTTCATTATTGCGAGTAAGTGTAGTGTAGTTACGTCTGAAGCCTCGTTTTCGTTTTGTTCGTCGGCCATTTTTTCTCTCGCTTAGCGATGGTATTAGTGTCTAAAGTGTTTATTTTGATTTAAATGTAGGTGTAACTTGTTTTTTTGAGGTGCTGGCTGGTTCCTCTTGCTGTAGGTAAGCTTTTTATGTGTTTGTTGTGTGTCTTTGTTAAGTTTTAAATGTTTGTATGTCGGCGTGTTGCGTCCGATGTTTGCGAAGTCGTAATGTGTGGTAACGTGTCTCGTATGGTGTTTGCGTGTGTAGCCTCGTTTTCGTTTTATTCGTCGGCCATTTTTTTTGTCGCTTAACAAACTATTTAGTGTCGAAACTCTTTTATTTTGAGTGCAATTAAGTTGTAAGTTGCATTTTTGAGGTCCTGGGTGCTTCCTGTTTGTGTAGGTAAGGTTTTTATGTATGTGCTGTGTGTATGTATTGTGTTTGTAATTTTGTAATGTTCGCGAGTTGCGTCCGAGTGTTGCGAGGCCGTAATGTGTGTGAACGTGTGTCGTATGTTGTTTGCGAGTGTCGTAATGTGTTTGAACGTGTGTCGTATGTTGTTTGCGAGTGTCGTAATGTGTTTGGACGTAAACTTTTTTTTTCAAGGGTCGCAGTTGCTGCAACTGAAGACCTCGCTTTGCGAGGTCCTCAGGTGCTGGCATGGAGCGCCTGCGGCGCTCCAAGCCAGCAACTGAGGCCCTCGCTTCGCGAGGGTCCTCAGTTGCTGGCAAGGAGCGCCTTCGGCGCTCCATGCCAGCAACTGAGAACCTGGCACAAGCCCGCAGCGTTAGCAACAACTCGTACGCTCACAACTATATATGTGATAATAACAATATAATAATGTCTTACTTTTTAATGCATACATATTGTAAAGTCTAACATGAAAGTTTGTAACATGCAACTTGTATATTAAACAATCTTTCAACATTTTTTTTTAACAATACTAACACTTTTCAATAGATATTTATCACTGTGTAACTGCGGACTATCTTAACTTAGAGTAAGTAAATTGTTTTAACAATAACATGCTTTTTATCATTTGTAACATTTTTGTTAAACTCTTGTAAAACTAAATTAGCATTGAATCCAGAGGAAGGCAAACAATAAAAAAACCCTATTGAAACTTGGCCAATTGTATCAAAAGGGGAAAAAAATGAATTCCTTCCTGACCCCATTAACTGGTTATCGGATTACTCCATGAATCAATACTCTGTCTTTAAATAATACATTTCCAATTATTATGAAATGCTGCAACTTTATACTAACAATACATGTTTGACTATACCACATATATATTTAACAAACTGTTGCAAAAATTTAAAATACACATATTTAACATCTGAAATTGTAACATCAAACAATAACATTTAACTCTTGTAAATCATGAAAAAGTCAGATAATTGTTTTGTGGGGCCAATCATGTTAATATCAAACTTTGAACCCATTCCAATCTGTTTAAGGATGTTTTACTGTTGTTTTTGTTGTCATTTCTTTTTTTTCTTTTTTTTCTGTTTGTCCTTTCTGCAAATATCACATAGATTTTCATAAGTGAAATAGTGGTTCCCTATTTAAAGAGTCCCAGAGTACTTTAATTTTGTACTGGAAGTCAAACCACTGTTCTCTATGTTTTTTTGTCCATTCTATAGATGTTTTACTTGAAATATTGTTTTTGTGCAATAATATTGAGTACCATAAAATGTTGGCATTAAAATGAAACCATTGTCCTCTATCTTTCCAACACCTCATAGTAGACAATGTTTTTGGTGTAAACACATCCATCGTCCAATAAATGACCCTGACTTTCATTTTCTTCAACATGCACTTTAATTTCTTTTGTATTAGTGCAGCTTGAAAAAGCCACATAGAGTTGTCCATGTGCAAAAACTGGTTCCTTTAAAAAAAATCCCAACAGACTTAAAAGTTTGTCCTTGGGATTTATTGATGTCATGGCAAATGCCATGATAACTGGAAATTGTCTCCTTTGAAGGACAAAAGGCAAACTACTCTCACTTGGAGCTAAATCAATTCTTGGTATAAAAACTCGTTCACCTTTATGGGTCCCAGTTATAATTTCTGCATGTATAAAATGATCTTTTAACTCATGCACAATTAATCTGGTCCCATTACAAAGTCCTTTTTTTGGATTCATATTTCGCAATAACATGACAATTGCGCCTTTTTTCAATTGTAAAATATGTGGTGGCATTCCAGATGGTGTTACCAAATTAATAAATTTGATACTAAAATTCGATTCACTGTCTTTATCATCAGACAGAACCGAATCTGCACTGTAATAATTCTTTTGTGGTGCATTGATGTATTTTCAAATTTTGTTATTTACATTCAAGGCATTGATATTTTTTTATGTTAATATCACTTTGTTTGCAATGTCTGAGTAATCCTCGTTATTAAGAGTGTTTAGAAATATGGCTGATATGAGTGATTCATTGCAAATAGTGATGTCGCGAACATCAAATTTTGGGTTCGCGAACAGCAAACGCGAACTTTACCAAATGTTCGCGAACGGGCGAACATCGGCGAACCGCCATAGACTTCAATGGGCAGGCGAATTTCAAAACCCACAGGGACTCTTTCTGGCCACAATAGTGATGGGAAAGTTGTTTCAAGGGGACTAACACCTGGACTGTGGCATGCTGGAGGGGGATCCATGGCAAAACTCCCACAGAAAATTACATAGTTAATGCAGAGTCTGGTTTTAAGCCATAAAGGGCATAAATCACCTAACATTCCTAAATTGTTTGGAATAACATGCTTTAAAACATCAGGTATGATGTTGTATCGATCAGGTAGTGTAAGGGTTACACCCGCTTCACAGTAACAGACCAATCTCTCCGTTTAATGCACCGCAAACAACCACAAACAGTCCCTTTGCACAACCGCAAACTCCCTATTTGCACAAGGTTGGATACCAAGCTAGCCATGTCCCGTTCCTTGTCCTCACTGATGTCATTGAATGTCTCTTCCTCCACCCAGCCACCAAGGGTCCCCGAAAAGTGACAACAAGCCAACTGGGACGACTGCTGTGTTTGGTCTTCCACCTCCTCAAAGCCACCTTCCTCCTCTGACTCCTCTTCTTCAGACTCCCAGAGTCTGGGGGCTTCCACTGCCCAGCATGGAAGATTATACACAGGTCAGAGTCTGGTGGCTTCCACTGCCCAGCATAGAAGATTATACACAGGTCAGAGTCTGGGGGCTTCCACTGCACAGCATGGAAGATTATACACAGGTCAGAGTCTGGGGGCTTCCACTGCCCAGCATGGAAGATTATACACAGGTCAGAGTCTGGGTGATTCCACTGCACAGTATGGAAGATTATATGCGTTGCCTCTGTCTGCGTTATTATAATGTGTGTACTGTTAAGTAGTACTATTCCTATCGGTTTAATCCCTGTTACGTCCACTATCAGGGGACGTGTATATGGCATGGATTTTTGGAAGCGGGAGATTGAAAAAGATGCTTGGTCGGTCCTCCCACTTCAAATTTGAGCCACGTATTCCATGCTTGGCAGCCTTCACCAGGTTTACCCAATGCGCAGTGTAGGTGATATAACTGCCCTGACCATGCTTTGCAGACCAGGTATCAGTGGTCAGATGGACCCTTGCCCCAACACTGTGTGCCAGAGATGCCATTACTTCCTTTTGCACAATCGAGTACAGGTTGGGGATTGCCTTTTGTGCAAAGAAATTTCGTCCGGGTACCTTCCACTGCGGTGTCCCAATAGCTACACATTTTTTGAACGCCTCAGACTCCACCAGCTTGTATGGTAAAAGCTGGCGGGCTAAGAGTTCAGACAAGCCAGCTGTCAGTTGCCGGGCAAGGGGGTGACTTTGTGACATTGGCTTCTTACGCTCAAACATGTCCTTGACAGACACCTGACTGTGGGCAGATGAGCAGGGACTGCTCAGGGCGACACACGGAGTGGCGAATGGTTGAGAGGGGGCAAGCAGGGCAGCAGTGGTTGACGTGGCTGAAGATGCTGGACCAGGAGGAGGATGGCGGCTTTGACTTTGTGTGCTGCTTGTACTCATGTGTTGATCCCATAGGCGTTTGTGATGTGACATCATGTGCCTTCACAAAGAAGTTGTACCTAGGTGGGTGTTGGACTTCCCACGATTCAGTTTCTTTTCACACAGGTTGCAAATGGCATCGCTGTTGTCACAGGCAGACACACCAAAAAATTGCCACACTGCCGAGCTCTGTAATGACGGCATTCTGGTGGTGGCAACAGCATGCGTTGACTGGCGTGCTGTCTGGCTGACCCCGGGTGCCGATGCATGCTGTCTGACTGTGCCACTAGCTACTTGCGACGACCTCCCGCTGCTTCCAACTCTTCTCCTCCTCCTCTCTGTCTCCCCATCTCAACTTTCCCCCTGTTCTTCTCTTATAGCGGGCACCCACGTGACATCCACGGACGCATCATCATCATCAACCGCTTCACTTGTATCTGACAACCCAACAAAGGAAGCAGCACCGGGTACAACATCATCATCAGACCGTACGTCCATGTGTGTAATGCTGCCTGACTGGGACATATCCCTGTTATCTACATCCTCTGGCACTAATGTTTGTGCATCACTCATTTCTTCCAACGGATGTGTAAAAAACTCTGCTGACGGATCAAGTGAAGCGGCTGTAGTGCTAGTGTTGGTGGTGGCGGCAGGCAGGCGAGTGGTAACTGGAGAGGTGCCGGAAGCTAAGCTGGAGGATGGTGCGTCTAGGTTCCGAGTGGAAGCTGTAGAAAATTGGGTGTCCTGTGTTAGCCAGTCAACCATGTCCTCAGAACTTTTCAAGTTCAGGGTACGTTGCCTCTGAAAACTAGGCATTATTCTAGGGCCAAAGGGAATCACAGAACCACGACCACGACGGCCCCTGCGGGTGGCTTGCCTCTGCCTGTAATTTTTTTTTCGATTGGTAGTACTATGCGTGCAAGCTACTGTGACACCAGATATGAGTGTCACTGTGCACTGGCAAAAGTTGGCAGAGTAGGCGCTGTAGGCCTCACACACACGCCTGTAGGCAGTCAACTGATATTCCATCGATTACAGAAAAAAAGGGTTATTTTATTTCACTGTACACTAGGTTGCACCAGATATGAGTGTCACTGTGCACTGGCAAAATTTTTCAGAGTAGGCGCTGTAGGCCTCACACACACGCCTGTAGGCAGGCAACTGATATTCAATCGATTACAGAAAAAAAAGGGTTCTTTTATTTCACTGTACACTAGGTTGCACCAGATATGAGTGTCACTGTGCACTGGCAAAAGTTGGCAGAGTAGATGCAATAGGCCTCACACACAAGCTAGCAGGCAGGCATATGCAATTAGATTACACAGAAAAAAATAATAAAATAAAATAAATGATGTTCTAGCCCTAAAAAGGGCTTTTTGGGTTGCTGTCCTTGCAGCAGATATCAAATGAGTCCTTCAGGTGTGTAGTGAAAGCTAAATACACAGCCTGGCTATCTATTTCCCTATTAAATCAGCAGCAGGTAGAATATATGTCCTCTCTCAACGAATGTAGCTTCAGAATGATTCTAAAATGGAGGCTGTCCTTCAGATGGAAGGCCCTGGAAGGGAGTGTATGCTGCTGATTGGCTGGAATGTTTCTGCTGACTGTAAGGTGCAGGGTCAAAGTTTCCTCAATGATAAAGAATAGGGGGCGGACCGAAAATCGCATGTGTTCGCCGTTCGATGGGAACGCGAACATGCGAAAATCGCCGCGAATAGTTCTCCGGCGAACTGTTCGTGACATTACTAATTATAACCACTTCCTCTTCTCAAACTGAGTTTTGGTGCATAGTATTGTATTCCCAGTAGAAACTATGTACAGCTAAATTGCTGCTTAAATATTGGGAATAGCGATAGCTATAGAACATGGATAGGTGGTAATCCTAGATTTTTTTTAGCGCCAAAGCTTCTAGCTAGCTGCACGTCGCCTATGCGTCTGCGTATGACGTCATAGGTGGGCGTCGCGGACTAGCGTAGCGTGCAGCCCTATATATATATATATATATATATATATATATATATATATATATATAAGGAAATTGCTAATGTTATTGTCAACATACAATTTACTAATAAAGCTCTAAAATCTAAATGTAATCCACCACATCTTTTTCTTCCTTAGAGGACTAGAAATACCTTGAAAAGATTTTCCAAATTCTCTACTCATTTGCACTATGGTCATCATGTGAGCTGAGGATGGGCCTGGAGGAATAGATGTCACAATATCACAGTCTTTATCCAAAATGGATAAAAAAAACATAATACATAAAATAAAACAGATTTGGTATGATAAGGTTATTTCACCAGATAAGATATCATACACTGATTTCTAGTGATATGTCTACTTCTCAATATCTACCTGTGATGTAACCAGGAGATAGTGATAATACACAAATCATATTTGTTCTGCCAGAGAGAAATGTCAACAGGAGGATAGCTTCAATAAGCAAAAAAAAAGTAATAATTAATAAAAAAAAAACAGACTAGCAAAATAAAAATAAAAAAATTTAAAAGGAAAAACAACATCTAGAAAAATGAAAACTAATAAAACAATATATTCTTAGTCAGTTGACATTTCTGACTAACCTGTACTCTTATTATAACCCATAGAATAATTTCACCTTGTTAATCCTTATCTTAAAACCTTAATTATCATGTCTTTGGAACAGGTACTTTTTGCACCTAAATATTACTTCAATGATCCCAGAGGAGAGATAGTGGATATTATAAGCTGTTCTGGAAAACACAAATGGAATTGTTTGTTTTTTTTTCTTCACCAAAACATCTTCATCGTATAACCTTGGTAGGGGCATGGTTAGGAAACATTGGAATCTTGGCCAGCATCCAGTATAATGTTTTTCTTAAAAAAAGATTACAGCATACAGCTGCAATGAATTTATTATATAATTTACACATTATATAATTTTAACCAGTTATAACTGTAAATAAAAAAATAATAACAAAAGTAGGAACCAGATCTAAATAAAACCTATATTATAATAATCCAAAATGGCCGACGACATATAAACACTCACACTCAGTACTCACAGTACTCCAACTCAGTGCTCATAGTACTCACACATACATACATGCATGGGCCCAATTTCATTCTCAGTTTTTTACATCAACCACATGTCACTTTGTCGTCTTGCGAATGTAGATAGCAAGTCTACAATCTTTTCATCTCTTTTCAGCTCTGCTCTCAAAAACCTATCTGGACATTACTTGCCTTTCTAGGCAGGCACACCTATCGCCTTTAGTAGGAAGGCACATTTTTATTCACCTGTATGTACCCTATCGCCTGTTTAGGGAGGCTCATTTTTATTCATATAGCGAATTGCCAGTCAAAAAATTATGGCAATAAAATTGTAAGCCAGGCAATGGTGTTTGCCACACCATGTGAGGCTTTTGCTTCTTTGAGTACCTTTAGCGCTCATCGCAAACCTTTCCTCCCGCCTACTGTACAGGCCGCTCATTGCAGAGTTCATTAACTTGGAAGTTTTGTGCTTGAAAATGACCTGTGTCTCTTTCATACATCATCCCCCTGTCCCTTCCCTGTGTTTTTCTACTCTATGTGTCTGCTGAATGTTTGTGTGGCGCTCGCTGACTATGGCATTTTACCGGTGTAAGTGTTAGTGTCTTTGCCGTTGTGTATTTTCTAAGTCCCGCGTGCCTGGCTTTGGTCAGCCTTGTTTTCATCTGGTTTCAGATTTGTTTAAGTTTTTCGTCCGTCCTTTTTTTTCTTGCTGATTTTTCAGTGACGAAACACGGCAAAAATGGCTCACAGTCGCTTGCAACCTCACTCCCAGGCTTCCTGGCTCTCCCCCTGTGCTGTGTGTGAGTGTGTTTTAATTTAAGATTTTTCTTGCTTTTCGTCTTTTTTTATTTTAGTTGTTCGGCCATTAACTTCTTATTTTTCTGAGGTCGTTTTTTTTGCCCCGAGATTCCAAAGTCAGATTTTTGTTTATCTAAGTCCCATGTTCCTTAACTGCTTGCAGCCTAAGTCCTGTGTTCCTCAACTGCTTGCAGCCTAAGTCCCGCAAACCTCAACTGCTTGTCTCGTTACTCGAGGCTCGCAGAATCGCCTTCTGTGCTCATTTCAGCCTAAGTCCCGCGTGCTTCAATGCCTCAACTGTTCGCTTTGCGAGGCTCGCAGGAGTGCCACCGGCGCTCATTTCAGCCTAAGTCCCACGTGCTTCAATGCCTCAACTGTTCGCTTTGTGAGGCTCGCAGGAGTGCCACCGGCGCTAATTTCATCCTAAGTCCCGTGTTCTTCAATGCCTTTGGTGCTCATTGCCTAAGTCCTGCAAACTCGGGGGGCTTCAATGAATCTACGGCTCACAGTTGTTGCCCTCTGGGGCAAGCATGACGACAAATAACAGTTTGACATTTATAATTAATTGATATCTATCCTATCGCCTTTCTAGAGAGGCACACCTTTAACACTTTTTATAGGTAAGATAAACCTCTGTTAATCTATATCTGCAGCACTTATTTAAAGTAACACATCATCAGGTACAATATATATACTTTACTCTACAGGAAACGTTTCTTACAGGCATAAAAATCTGCTGATAAATTTAGGATAAACAGAGGATCCAGACAATTACATACAACGCAACATAGAACATATCACATATATAGTTGTGAGCAATATGGGTTGTTGCTAATGCTTGCAGCTCACAAAGGCTCTCCTTGCGCTGGTGGAGATGAGTGCCATAGGCGCTCATTCCTACGACCCCGCACGGCGATCACTGCCGTAGACGCTCATCCCTACGACCCGTGGGACTACAGATCAACAGAAATCTCAATTACACAATTCACAATTCGAGAACCGTAGCAGTTTGAAAAAATCCAGTGGAAAAATTACGGCCCGTAGCACTTTGCAAAAAGGACTGCGGCACTTAGAAAATAAAAAAAATACTAGGTCGCAAAAAATACGAACTTAATGGCCGAACCACGCACTTACAAAAACAACAAAAACACAAAGAAAATAAAATTAAAAAAAACATCACACACAGCAGTGGGGCATAGCCAGGACATCTGGGAGTGAAGTTGCACAAGAAGAGTTTAGACACTTGAAAATTGACTAAGCAACAAGAAAAATGGCGGCCGAAAATAACCAAAACGAGGCTACACGACACCTAACCACGCAAAATACCACCAGGCACAAAAGGCTGGATAGCGGGACTTAGAAATAAACTAATAAGAGCCCCAGGACTTAGAAAAAAAAAATCTGCACATACAAAAACAACAAAAACACAAAGAGAATAAAAAAAATACACAAATAAACATCACACACAGCACGGGGGGACAAACAGGACATCTGGGAGTGAGGCTGCACAACAATTTACACACAATTTGGCGAGTTTAGGCACTCCAAAATCACCTAAGCGACAAATCAAATGGAAAAAGAATAAAACAAAACGAAGCTACACGACCCCTAACCACGCTAAACACCTCCAGGCACATAACACTTTTAACCAGGAACGTACGAGGTACAAAATACACTTTTAGGAAACACAGACAATGCTCCAGGCCCGCGTAAAACATATACAATCGCAGCCATTTTACAACACTATCTTGCAACTAATAACATTACCATTCTAAACAGGCAATTTACACAACTAAACAAACCGTTTGACCTCGTGCACGCATCCTATTTATACTGCACACTTCCCACATAGGCTGACATTTACACCTCAGGTCAGCAACAGTACAAATGTACATTTTATGCTGGAGGAAAATCTAGAGATTGCTAGCTCTTCAGGATATTGAATGCTGGATATATTAATTAGAAATAGGTAAAGTATATTAATTTATTATTTAATTAGTTAGTTAATTAGTATAAAAAATATATATTTATATAACAAATAAAAAGAACAGGTGAGAGACTCGCAATAGGCGCCGAAGGCTCACAATGCGCTCAGCGTGGGGCTCACAATGAGTGGCGAGAATGCTTAGAGGAGCAAAAGTACACAAGGGGAGAGGATCGCAATGAGCGCTGAAGGCGCTCAGCATGAGGCTTGCAATATGCGCCAAAGGTGCTCAGACGACTAAAAGTACATGAGGGGAGAGGCTCGTAATGAGTGCCGAAGGGGCTCAGCGTGAGGCTCGCAATGAGTGCCAAAGGTATTCAGAGGACCAAAAGCCTTATATTGTGTGGCAAAAAGCATTCCCAGCTTTAACATTTTATTGACCATCATTTTTTGACTGGCAAGTCGCTAGTAATATATATTTCTGAGCTCAATATTTTACATGCACAGATCTTCTCAAATCACCTTGTAAGAATCAAAAAAAAAATAATAATGTTAGCAAATCATATATATATATTTATCTAGAACTAATCCTAAACATAATTGTATCAAAAATAATCAAACCTAAAAAAAATATATATGTCATAAAACCAATTTCTCAAATTACATATGACACTTTACGGGATAAATACTCAACATTATCTATAATCAAGTATAATTTCACTGAAATAACTGTTTAACTTACTCATTAAAACCTTTATCTCATCAATATTTCCTTACAAAAGCATTATTACACCTGCAATAGGGGTTGAGCCAATGTTGGTTTAGAAGGTACAAAACACCTGATACCACAGCAAAGTAGGTCACTCCTATTACTAGTAATTAAAAACACAATACATCTTATTTGGTGGGCAGGGAGACAATTATTCTGTACACAGGCTCCCTGATTTACATGAATAACTCATTATTATACATTCTTACATCTAAACAGGGACAGCTTTTACTTCAAGCTCTGTAGCTTTAAAGTTACAAGGGGGCGGAGGTTATTACGGAACTTTGAGCAAAAACATGTTTTTTTACTACAAAAAACATCATTAAATTATAAAATCTTCTTTTCTAAATATTTCTGAATGACTAAATAAATAAAAACAGACAATTTCTTACTGTTAGTTCCACAGACCATCTTATCAGTATAAATCTTTCAAATTATATTATTTAAGGTGGACTGGACAATCACTCACAGATACTTTAAACACAAATATGTCACTGTTAACAATTGTCTATTAATCACAACTTTATAAAACCAAACATAAAACACATTAAATCAAAATAACACAATAACACATATGCACTCGTAAAAAACTAAATGTAACACAATAAAATATTTAACTCTTAACAATAATGGGGGCTGCCTGCCTCTGTTTTCATTAATTACACCTTGCAATTGATTTCACAAACAATAATTAATGATCTCAGATCGGACCAATTTACCTACCAGAAACATTCATATTACTTGCAAAATTCTGTCTAAGGATTTTTTCCAAGCCCCGTTTCTACTTATACCTCTTATCAGAGAATCCATATGTTGTGTACACTTATAATTATCAATAAGAGACAAACTTTAAAACTTCACTTTTATTAAGTTGGTTAGAATATTTTTAAATACAGATGCAGTATTCAAAATTATATACTGTATGTAGTAGTGATACACAAGGGTATAATTGGAGTTCTATTCAAATTGTCTTAGGATATATATAAAAAGTGCCAGTTATAAAGTGCTAGTGCTCTTTGATACTGGAGAAAGGAATCAGTGTCAATACTGATTCTGTATAATACTGTAAACCATATAATGACTATATAAAAAGTGCCAGTTCTTCTGTCCATATCGTGAGTGAAAAGGTGAATCAGAACTATTGCTGACTCTAAGTGCAAGTGCTGTGCAAGAAAGGTGTTTTGGCTGATATTGCTGAAAGTGTCTAAGTTTCTATTAATCATGCCTAAGATCTTGTCAAGTGAGAAATCCTATTATAATTCTTCTACACATGGGCTATATTAGCCAGTTGATTGTATTTTATGCAAATCGGATATTGCTCCATTTCTATATAATATCGAATGCTAGTATGTCTATTACTACAGGAGACAGTAACACGGCATGCCACGCTGTTTAGATGCTTGCGATGACTTCATAAACAAACGCGCACATTACTGCATCTGACCCAATGCACGTTTCAAGATTTCAGCAGCCTATGCATCTAATATGGGCTCTTTCCATTAGCAAGTTTTCTCTATTTACATCTCTTGCTTCATGGTAGGCTTTTTTTAGTACTGTTTTTTTTTTTGTAGCCACGTTGTTGGAAGCGAGATTGCAATTCTTTAGCTTCTTGTTCAAAATCCAATTTTTTTTAACAATTTCTTTTAATTCTCAAGTATTGTCCTACTGGAATCCCTGCCATTAGAGATTTGGGATAACTATATCTTGCATACAGCAAGTTGTTTGTCTCTGTGGGTTTCCTGAAAGTTTTTATTTTTAAACTGCCACCTTGTTCTTTGCTTATTTTTAGATCCAAAAAAGTAATAGATGTTTCACTTATTTCTGAAGTCAAATACAAGCCCATATCATTGGTGTTTAAAATGTTTATAAATTCCTGCAAATGTTGTCTAGTTCCACTCCATAATATCATCAATACAGCAAACCCATAGATCCACATATTTAGTGTAGATTTCCATGTCTTCCTATAAACCACCTGTTCCTCCCACCACCCTAGGTACAAATTGGCGCACATGCCATCCCCATCACCGTACCTTGAATTTGATGGTAGAAGGTTTGTAGGAACACAAAGTAATGGTGTGTCAACACAAATACAACAATGTCATGCACCCTATTCATAATTACTGGCAATATCAGTCCTTAAACATTGTAATCATGACACAATGAATGCTATAAAAAAACTTGGCAAAGATCATACTGATTGCTTTATAGCAGAATTAAATACAATCTTGGTAAATGGGTTAAAAGATAAAATCATCACAAAAGAAGAATTTGAATTTCTGAACACAAAATATCTCAAAATAGCCACATTTTAGTCTATTCCGAAATAACCATAAGAATCCTACTAGACCACCAGGTAGGCCAATAGTTTCAGGCATAGACTGTCAAACAGAAAATTCAAGCAGATACATAGATTCCATCTTAAGAGAACATGTAACATCCCTTACATCATATGTCAAAGACACAAAAGATGTATTAAAGAGACTAAACAGGATAATTATAAATGAAGATTCTCTGTTAGTATCATTGGATGTTGAATCGTTATATACCCGTATACAACATCATAGAGGTTTACAAGCTGTTCAATATTTTTTACAGAAAAAAGGTAACCTCTACAACAGACACAATGATTTTATGATGGAACTATTAAAATTTGTGTTGACACAAACCTTCTACCATCAAATTCAAGGTAAGGCGAAGGGGACAGCTTTTGCCCCAACGTACGCCAATTTGTACCCAGGGTGGTGGGATGAACAGGTGGTTTATAGCGAAGACATGGAAATCCACACTAAATATGTGGATTTATGGATTCACTATATCAATTATATGATACTAGCGAATTACCCGTCAAAAAATGACGGCAATGAAATTGTAAGTGAGCTAATGGTGTTTGGTGTGTAATAATGAAATATATAATACATTAATAAATGAATATACTTTACCTATTGTGAAGCATTGTGTTGAAGATCTGCAATCTGTTTTGATGTTGCTGCAGCATTAGTGGTGGGGAGCTGCTGTCTAAGTTTGCTGAATGTGTGCAGGGTAATACTGTGCGTGCGCGAGACGAAACCGTTAGCATATGGGTGTACTTCCGCATTGGCGTAAAATGGCGGGTTATCTGTGGTATGCGTCTTTGCGGATTATCCGTAGGTACTTTGTGGTGTTTTGCGAGTTTCTCTTGGTGTTTTGCGAGTGTGTAGTGGTGTTTTGCGAGTTGAGAGTGCTGTAGCCTCGTTTTCATTTTGTTCGTCGGTCATTTTTTCTGTCGCTTAGCGATTTTTATGAGTGTCTAAAGTGTGTTATTTTAATTTAAATGAAGGTGTAACTTGCTTTTTTGAGGTGCTGGATGGTTCCTCTTGCTGTAGGTAAGCATTTTGTGTGTGTGTTGTGTGTATTTATTGTGTTTTAAATGGTTGTATGTCGGCGTGATGCGTCCGATGTTTGCAAGGTCGTAATGTCTGCTAACGTGTCTCGTATGGTGTTTGCGTGTGTAGCCTCGTTTTCATTTTGTTCGTCGGTCATTTTTTCTGTCGCGTAGCAAATTTTTTAGTGTCTAAACTCTTTTTTTTTTAAAGTGAAATGAAGGTGTAAGTTGCATTTTTGAGGTCCTGGATGCTACCTCTTGCTGTAGGTAAGCTTTTTATGTATGTGCTGTGTGTATGTATTGTGTTTTGAATTTTGTAATGTTCGCGAGTTGCGTCCGAGTGTTGCGAGGCCGTAATGTGTGTTAACATGTGTCGTATGTTGTTTGCGTTGCTCGTAAAATTTAGCGTTGCGACGTTAAGTTTGCGAGGGAGCTCCATGCCAGCAACTGAGGCCCTCGCCCACTGCCCTCGCTTCGCGAGGGACGCGGCTCGCTGCTACGCGAGCCCGCAAGCGTTAGCAACAACTTGCATGCTCATAACTATATATGTGATTATGGAGTGGCACTAGAAAATGTTTGCAGGAATCTATAAAAATGTTAAACACCAATGATATGGGCTTGTAGTTGACTTCAGAAATAAGTGAAACATTGATTACTTTTTTGGATCTAAAAATAATCAAAGAACAAGGTGGCAGTTTAAAAACAACTTGTTGTATGCAAGATGTAGTCATCCCAAATGTCTAATAGCAGGGATTCCAGTAGGACAATACTTGAGAATTAAAAGAAATTGTTAAAAAAAGAGGATTTTGGGAGGTGGAGCCAACGTCCATGCCATCAGACGTGTTGTGTGTGAGCTCCGGCCACAGACTGCTAAATCAGGCCCAAAAACTGACATCAGGGATGAAAACCCCCCTAAAAACCTCAGGGGAGAACGGGGGTAGCAGCCTAATACCCACTGCCAGACCATGAATCCTCAGAGCCCGGAGAAGGGGCTGCACACAGCTGCACACATCTCCCAGACGGTGAGCTCCGTCAAAGGGAGAGAGCAACACATGGCAGGGGCAGCACAGGCACTGAAGAGATACTGGAAGAGAGGAGACTGAGATCGGAGGCTTCAGGCACCAGATCCCCGACTGTGATGGTAGGAGAGGGGACCGTGGAAGGGAGGAAGAAGCCGCCAACTTGGGGCACGTGTGGCGAGGGCCAGGCTACTACCGGGAGACTCCCAGGGCATATAAGCATATGAAGAGGTGAGACACCTGCAGAGGGGTGACTGGAGGGACCGGCAGAGGCCTATAAAGCCCATAGCCTGGGGCAGAAGCGTGGAACATCCCGCGGGAAGACGGGAGGCCGCCATTTCGGGTCCCCACGAGGCAGGCCTGGAAACTCCCAGCATCAGCCTCATCCCAAGCTAGAACAGCTTATTAAAAAGTGAGCTAGCTCCACAAGGCTTAACACCCTCACCTGCCCAGCACTACTGTGAATACCCTCCTACCCTGAAAAAAAGCTAGAAGACCTCTGAGGAGTAAACACTGGGCCAGAAGGGCTGCTTCATTTGAATCCCTCACCCCCCACAAGCCCTACCAGCACACTGTTTTATTTTGAGATCATCCAACTCAGGTGCTGTGTACCTGCAACTAGATTGGGGATATTGCAACTTTAATGAGTCTTGACACTCTACTAGATCCAAGCCCTCGAAGAAGCGGCCGTCATCTTGCGGCACCACAAGGTGAGCCTAAGATCTACCCCTGTGCCCAGGCATCTACCGCTGTGCCCAAACTAGCTACTGTCCACTAATATCCAACCCAGAAACCCTAAACATCAAGGGGAGGTATATTTACAGAGAAGTGTAAGCTGAACACAGCCAACCACGATATCATCCAGAATTTGCAAGCTGTACTCTAACAGAAGGAGGCTGAATTAAAAGCCCAGAAAAGACTGCAACTCTGACGCTACTCAAGGCCCTGCAAAATTGGGGGCACTAGAGGGAGGCTTTACTATTCTCGGGTCCAAAGGACTTAGGTACCTACACAGTTAAAAAACTTTTCAAAACTCACTGTGAGGCAGCTGCTTAAGATTGCTGTAGACTCAAGCTGCCACCCTCTGGATACAGAACAAAACTGCAGCAGACTTGCCACATGAGAGCTGGGCTGGCTGCGCTCTACACACCTACCCCTGCAACAAGCTACAAAGGCCAATGTGACTCCCTAAATCAAGAGATGTAAAAGCCGCCCGATAAGCAAGCAATCACGAGTTAATCTGGGGCAGAGGACCCAATTACTAGAGGAGATAGTTGATCAAATTGGAGAGGCGCAGCAGCATGACATGTCCGCCATTGATCAAAATTCATATAACATCATGGAGCTTACAGATAAGATCGAGGACCTAGAGAACCGGTCCCGCTGCCACAACGTCAGGATACGTGGGGTGCCAAGGGCCACACAGGATCTGGCGGTGTACTTAAAGGAAACCTTTGCAGCAATATTACCTGACCAGCCAGAGGCGTTTCTCGAAATAGAACGAGCTCAAAGAGCTCTTAAAGGGGCAAGAAATTCGGAGGCCCCTAAATATGTGTTTGTGCGATTCCTAAGGCAACAAGCCAGAGACCTTCTACTGGCAGAAACGAGGAAGATGAAGACGGTCAAGGGCCCAGATAATACTAGTCTACAAGTGTATGCGGACCTGTCCCCCAACACGCTAGACAGGAGGAGGCAGATAAAACCTGCGCTGGCGATCCTTCAACAGAACAAGCTGCAGTATCAGTGGAACTTCCCCTTTGCCCTTACCTTCAGCTACCAAGGCACCTCGCACACCACCCGCAATCTAGAGGACTGTCTTGCAGTATTGCGCCAGATTCGTCTCTGCCCAGCAGACCTACCGGCAGAGGAACATGACTTCCCTCCACCCCCTCCCATCCCGAAATAACAGTGGACTCTGGTGGGTTCACATCTTCCAAAAGAGGATCCGCTTCCCCCAGAAGTTCCAGAGATAAGAACTTAACCCGCAATTCCCAACACAGAGGAGATCCTGGACTGGCCCCTGAGGACTTGATATCAACACGATCGGAGTGAAAGCAAGCCCATCAACAGGAAGCTGCTCAGAGACTTTACTCTGCTCGTAAAATTTAGCGTTGCGACGTTAAGTTTGCAAGGGTCGCAGTTGCTGGCATGGAGCGCCCTTGGCGCTCCATTCCAGCAACTGAGGCCCTCGCCCACTGCCCTCGCTACGCGAGGCCCGCGGCTCGCTATGCGAGCTGCGGCCCCCGCTTCGCGAGGCCCGTGGCTCGCAATGCGAGCCCGCAAGCATTAGCAACAACTCGCATGCTCACAACTATATATGTGATTATGGAGTGGCACTAGACAATGTTTGCAGGAATTTATAAAAATGTTAAACACCAATGATATGGGCTTGTAGTTGACTTCAGAAATAAGTGAAACATCTATTACTTTTTTTGGATCTAAAAATAATCAAAGAACAAGGTGGCAGTTTAAAAACAACTTGTTGTATGCAAGATGTAGCCATCCCAAATGTCTAATAGCAGGGATTCCAGTAGGACAATACTTGAGAATTAAAAGAAATTGTTAAAAAAAGAGGATTTTGGGAGGTGGAGCCAACGTCCATGCCATCAGACGTGTTGTGTGTGAGCTCCGGCCACAGACTGCTAAATCAGGCCCAAAAACTGACATCAGGGCCAAAAAAACCCCTAAAAGCCTCAGGGGAGAACGGGGGGAGCAGCCTAATACCCACCGCCAGACCATGAATCCTCAAAGCCTGGAGAAGAGGCTGCACACAGCTGCACACATCTCCCAGACGTTGAGCTCCGTCAAAGGGAGAGAGCAACACCTGGCAGGGGCAGCACAGGCACCGAAGAGATACTGGAAGAGAGGAGACTGAGATCAGAGGCTTCAGGCACCAGATCCCCGACTGTGATGGTAGGAGAGGGGGCCGTGGAAGGGAGGAAGAAGCCGCCATCTTGGGGCACATGTGGCGAGGGCCAGGCTACCACCGGGGGACTCCCAGGGCATATAAGCCTATAAGGAGGTGAGACACCTGCAGAGGGGTGACTGGAGGCACCGGCAGAGGCCTATAAAGCCCATAGCCTGGGGCAGAAGCGAGGCATCCCGCGGGAAGACGGGAGGCCGCCATTTTGGGTCCCCACGAGGCAGGCCTGGAAACTCCCAGCATCAGCCTCATCCCAAACTAGAACAGCTTACTAAAAAGTGAGCTAGCTCCACAAGGCTTAACACCCTCACCTGCCCAGCACTACTGTGAATACCCTCCTATCCTGAAAAAAAGCCAGAAGACACCTCTGAGGAGTAAACACTGGGCCAGAAGGGCTGCTTCATTTGAATCCCTCACCCCCCACAAGCCCTACCAGCACACTGTTTTATTTTGAGAGCATCCAACTCAGGTGCTGTGTACCTGCAACTAGATTGGGGATATTGCAACTTTAATGAGTCTTGACACTCTACCAGACCCAAGCCCTCGAAGAAGCGGCCGCCATCTTGCGGCACCACAAGGTGAGCCTAAGATCTACCCCTGTGCCCAGGCATCTACCGCTGTGCCCAAACTTGCCACTGTCCACTAATATCCAACCCAGAAACCCTAAACATCAAGGGGAGGTATATTTACAGAGAAGTGTAAGCTGAACACAGCCAACCACGATATCATCCAGAATTTGCAAGCTGTACTCTAACAGAAGGAGGCTGAATTAAAAGCCCAGAAAAGACTGCAACTCTGACGCTACTCAAGGCCCTGCAAAATTGAGGGCACTAGAGGGAGGCTTTAGTATTCTCGGGTCCAAAGGACTTAGGTACCTACACAGTTAAAAAAAAAATCATAACTCACTGTGAGGCAGCTGCTTAAGATTGCTGTAGACTCAAGCTGCCACCCTCTGGATACAGAACAAAACTGCAGCAGACTTGCCGCATGAGAGCTGGGCTGGCTGCGCTCTACACACCTACCCCTGCAACAAGCTACAAAGGCCAATGTGACTCCCTAAATCAAGAGATGTAAAAGCCCCCCGATAAGCAAGCAATCACGAGTTACTCTGGGGCACGGGAACCAATTACGGGGGGAGATAGTTGATCAAATTGGAGAGGCGCAGCAACATGACAGGTTCGCCATTGATCAAAATTCATATAACATCATGGAGCTTACAGATAAGATCGAGGACCTAGAGAACCGGTCCCGCTGCCACAACGTCAGGATACGTGGGGTGCCAAGGGCCACACAGGATCTGGCGGTGTACTTAAAGGAAACCTTTGCAGCAATATTACCTGACCAGCCAGAGGCGGTTCTCGAAATAGAACAAGCTCACAGAGCTCTTAAAGGGGCAAGAAATTAGGAGGCCCCTAAATATGTTGTTGTGCGATTCCTAAGGCAACAGGCCAGAGACCTTCTACTGGCAGAAATGAGGAAGATGAAGACGGTCAAGGGCCCAGATAATTCTAGTCTACAAGTGTATGCGGACCTGTCCCCCAACAAGCTAGACAGGAGGAGGCAGATGAAACCTGCGCTGGCGATCCTTCAACAGAACAAGCTGCAATATCAGTGGAACTTCCCCTTTGCCCTTACCTTCAGCTACCAAGGCACCTCGCACACCACCCGCAATCTAGAGGACTGTCTTGCAGTATTGCGCCAGATTCGCCTCTGCCCAGCAGACCTACCGGCAGAGGAACATGACTTCCCTCCACCCCCTCCCATCCCGAAAAAACAGTGGACTCTGGTGGGTTCACAGCTTCCAAAAGAGGATACGCTTCCCTGCAGAAGTTCCAGAGATAAGAACTTAACCCGCAATTCCCAACACAGAGGAGATCCTGGACTGGCCCCTGAGGACTTGATATCAACGCGATCGGAGTGAAAGCAAGCCCATCAACAGGAAGCTGCTCAGAGACTTTACTCACTCACTCAGCTCCGGGACTTTTTGATACACCCTAGCGGAAGGAGAATAGGCATACGATAGTTTAGTTAAAACATAGGTTAGTCAGTGCCTCAGAGGGGGGGCCTATCAGAATCAGATTTCATCAAAATTCTCAGTTTACTTTAACAAGTTTAAATGTTGTTGAGATTGGGTATTATTAGTTATTGAGAAAGGGAGGAGCGAGGCCCGTTAGAGCAACAATCTGGCCCTCAAGGAGCAATCAGCATAACGATTCTAGTACCAGAAGTGCCTCTGCTGATAAAGAAATATACAGACATCTATAACCCTACATGGGAAGGTAGCCAAGGTTTAGGCAGCCATCATAATCTAACTCCGGGGGCAAGGTCAGGAGAGACTAGAGGGACCCAGAGGAATGAAGGGAGTTAGCCAAATGTACATCTAATACCATGTCTTTCTTCTGCTTTTTTCTGGCCCAACAGCGACCGGTGTCTCCAGCACCAGCAGCCTCTCTCCAAGCCTTCATTTATCCTTGGATCCTTAGGAACTGGTGTCGGGCATGGAGTAACAGGTAGACAAGGAGAACATGCACACTTAGACACTAAAACACAATGAGAGGGTCAGAGTACGTATTTATAACTCATAATATGAAGGGTTTTAATTCCCCTTTTAAGAAGAGGAAAGCTTTTAGATACTATAAAAGGTTCAGGCCCTCGGTTATCTTCATGCAGAAGACTCATTTCTCGCATGAGGGTAAACCGAAGTTTGTCCACAAGGACTACCCGATAGTATATATGGCAACTCAGCCTACAAAGAGGGCAGGGGCAGCTATCCTGATGCACAAAGACTTCCCGTTCAGCCTGGAACATAGCAGAATACATAAAGAGGGGAATTATGGGCTCCAAGTGGGGCTACTCCAATATAAGTGCTCATTCTTCGCGGACGATATCTTATGTACCCTAACAAATCCTGAGTCCTCCATTCCAGCATTGATGTCGACTCTTGACAGATTTGGCAAGATGTCAGGACTAAGGCTGAATTTAGGGAAATCAGAGGCTTTCAGCTTGGGCATGGTCCAGGGTGACATAGACCATCTGAAATCTCTGTATTCTTTCTCGTGGCCTACCAAACATATAAAATACCTAGGGGTTAATATTACACCTAAAATCTCTGATTTGTATAGGGCTAACTATACCCCCATGTACAGAAAATTGAATGAGGACTTGTTCAGATGGAGGAATTATCCTCTTTCTTGGACTAGCCGAATTGCGGCAGTCAAAATGAGCATTCTGCCAAAGATTCTTTATCTCTTCCGAACTCTCCCTATGCCTATCTCCCTGAGTCCAGTCCAGTATTTTTAGGTATGTGTGGAAAAATAAGAAATCTTGCATTTCCAGGAAGGTAATGTTCAGATATAAAAAAGGGGGGGGGGCTATCGTGTCCTAATCTGCGGGAGTACTTTATGGTGGCTAGACTGTCCCACCTACCACAAACGCATTCAGTCAAACATTAGCCGGGCTGGGTATTCGTAGAACAACAGCAAATGCAACAACATAGCTGGGA
Source organism: Discoglossus pictus (assembly GCA_027410445.1). Taxonomy (NCBI): domain Eukaryota; kingdom Metazoa; phylum Chordata; class Amphibia; order Anura; family Alytidae; genus Discoglossus; species Discoglossus pictus. Next base: position 202,990,771 of record CM050167.1, read on the forward strand.
CACATTAATTTGGGTGCCTGAAGGACTGAGCCAGATTAGATCACACCCGAACCCCATAATAAACCTAACCATAACAACTTGGAAATGGGCCAGATCCAAGAACAAGCTGGATATAGGTGCATCCCCCCTTTGGTCGGTCCTTTCCTCCCAGGATATTTGGGCAACCATGAATATAATATCTAAACATTGGTGGGCCTCTAGGGGCTTAAATAAGTTAGGCTCCTGGTTTATAGGGAGTCATTTGATGACACTATAGCAGTTTGACGAAAGATACGCCCTTCCTTCATGGGAGTAAGACAACTATCTAAAAATAAGGAGCTGGGCCAGCAAAATATTTAAAAAATTTGGACCCCCAAAATCCTCCTGGTTCTCGGTAACATGCAAAAACCTCCCACTTGCAAAAGGGATATTAGGCTTGTTATACGAAATATTCTCTAAGTCAAAGAGTACAGACAAACCAGCATATATCTATAAATGGGAAAAGGAGCTGGGAGGGGAATGGGAATGGAAAAAGTGGCAGAAATCATTCTTCAATCTAAGCAGGGCAACATGTAATTACACGCACATATAGACTATCTATTAAAGTACTTCAGAGAATATATTGCACTCCAGACAAACTCGCAAAGTATGATCCTAGGGTAAGCAGTAAATGTTTTAGGTCAACAAATAGGAGACCATATTCATACCTGCAGGTTGTGTCAAGCGGTTCACGAGCAATGGGAAAGGTTAGCACTAATGGCGACGTCATTGTTTGAGACTATGGTTACGGCGACTATGGAGTCTTGTTTACTGGGGATTAAACTTCCTAATTTATCAAAAAATCAGAATAGGCTATTCCAGATAATGGCGGCCACTGCCAAAGTACACATTGCTAGTCAGTGGAAATCAGAGAAGCTAGACGTGCAGGAGGTTATTACGAAAATTAATTACATAGCAATAAATGAGAAGTTAATATTTGCCATATTTGCCATATTGGGTTCTATGCCACAGTTCCATAAAATCTGGAATCCCTGGTTAGAGTCATCGTTTGGTGTCCCCTTGACCTGAATGATCCAATGGTAACAAGATAACAACAATATATCAGAGTTGAGCTGTGAGGGGGCTTGGATTGGAGGACACATGAGAGCTGGTTCTGGAGACTCTGGTTCATCTGGACTGCGACACAAGAGGTGATTAAGGTACAATAGCTGTATAAGTTTAAGAATTGCATTGTTCTAAATGGCAGCTTACTGAAATAGTAGATTAGCTAAGCAAATTGAGCTGCATAACTAAATGGACATAGCTTAGAAGTAATTATTTAAGAGATGAAGAATAAATACGCATTGATTCATGCCTTGGTTAAGGAACCCTTTAGATTTAAATTTTCCTTAATCTACATAGTTATTTATCTATTTATTTAAAGTTTTAGTTTTTATATATTTACGTTTTGTTTGTTCAAAGTTTCCCTTGTTTAAGTTAAAGGGTTGCTACAGTAAGTAACTACAGAATAATATAAAAAAGAAAAACTGAAAAGGTGTACTATAGTTTTGATTATAAGGCGTACGTGTTTATGTTAAAATATTATATGCTAATGTGCCTATTGGTTGTTGTTTTGGAAAAATGTGTATTCCTTTCAATAAAAAATATTAAAAAAAAAAAAAAAAAAAAGATTGAGACTTCCAAGCTCTGAGGTTAAATGGATAAGACCTAGTCCACTCCTTATATTATTATTTTTTTAAGTTCTTTTAAGTACTCTGACATTGTGTGACCGCATCATCTATGAGCACCACATTATTTCACTAGCATTCCTCAAAGTAACCATAGCACTGGCACATGAGAACAGACTTGACTAAAATCACGTGGGAATCATGTTTAGTGTTGGCAAGAAAACCTTCGATTAATTTGGAAACCATTCTCTTAAGGTTTTTTTCTTCTGTTGTCTTGGTAATTAGAAAATAGATATGAGCACATATACACTTTTCTACTAGGAATGAGTTGAATTTAGACAGTGGGTTAAAGTAACATACATATTAAGTATGAATAAAATCACAAATAAACCAATGTCTTTAGCATTCATTTTTCAAATATTGTAAGTTTACAAGGTGGTTTGGGGAAAGCTCTATGTACATTATATTCTAAGCTCAAAGATAGAGCCTTAATTATTTTGCAATGTGTTATAATTTTGGCGGGGGGGGGGGTGTGCCCTGTACTTAACCCTTGTATGGTGCTACTTAATATGTTGGCATGTTACAAATAAAGGATAATAAAAAAAAAGAGTATTTTGATCAAGAAGATAAAGAATTGCAATCTCGCTTTCAATAACGTGGCTATAAAAAAAACAATACTAAAAAAGGCCTACCATAAGGCAAGAGATGTAAATAGAGAAAACTTGCTCATGGAAGGAGCCCCTAAAGAGGATAACGTTGTTAAATGCATAGGCTGATGAAATCTTGAAACGTGCATCGGGTCAGATGCAAGAAGGTGCGCTCGTGTTTATGATGTCATCGCTAAGTGTCTAAACAGCTTGGCCTGCCATGATACTATCTCCCGTAGTAATAGACATAATAGCATTCAATGTTATATAGGAATGGAGCAATATCCGATTGCATAAAATACAATCAACTGGCTAATATAGTCCATGGGTAGAAGAATTTTAAGATGATTTCTCACTTGACAAGATCTTAGGAATGATTAATAGAACCTGAGACACTCAGCAATATCAGCCAAAACACCTTTTTTTGCACAGCGCTTGCAGCAATAATTCTGATTAACTTTTTCAGTCACTATATGCACAGAAGCACTGGCACTTTTTATATAGTCATTATACAGTATTATTTACAGTATTATACAGAATCAGTATTGACACTGATTCCTTTCTCCAGTATCAAAGAGCACTAGCACTTTATAACTGGCACGTTTTTCTATATATCCTAAGACAATTAGAATAGAACTCCTATTATACCCATGTGTATCACTATATATAATTTTGAATCCTGCATCTGAGTTTTAAAATATTTTAACCAACTTAATAAAAGTGAAGTTTTGTCTCTTATGAGATTTGATAGTTATAAGTGTGTACAAAATAGGTATTCTCTGTGTTCTTTTCTTTTTAGTTAAAACTTTTCTATACCTAGCAGCACCATATATTGATATATATTTGTCTTGACCTGAGCCATCTGCATCCTTTTATATATATATACCTCTTATCACCTGAAAAAAAACTTTCCACAAACATTTAATCACGTGCTAAAATCACCTTAAAGAAAAAAAGCTCAGCTCTCTGCATATAGATGACATCTTAAACTTCTACGTGGCATTTATATTAAAAATAAAAAGCAATCTTTTATGAAAAACAGAATACAGATAAAAATAGCAAGATCAGCTTTATCGGAAGACGAATTTTAACAAAGTTTACAGTTAATGAGCTCTCTTATTTCAACTAGAAACACTAGATGATACAGTTAATCATAGAACAAAACAAAATTTTCACATCACAAGATGTCGCGTGGGGGAGAAGAATGCACAGCCTCAAAAAGCAGGGGGGCAGCGGGAGAGATCAGCGCTATTATTTCTCAATGACGGCTTCACTGAAGAGTTCAGAGAAAGAAAATCTTACAGCAACATGCACCAACTAAAATATAACTTATTTACAACACACAGCTTGCGCTGTACAAAGAAAAATAATATAATTACAGTGTTTGAAACAAACAAAAAATGCAATCATACCAAGTTCTGGGTGAGGTAATTTTGTGTGACCTTGTCCTCCACTCCCAAGCTTCAGGCTTCCATGGAAGGGATGCACAACAAGGAATACTACACACATTTTCTCACAAGAGCGGCTCTGCTCACCTCTAATTATGGCCATGATTAGTTGTCAAGCATCTCCTCCACGAAAATTCCTGCAGCTCGGGGTGATATCTATGGACAAATGAGTGCACTCCTGAGACCGAAAGTGATGTAGTTTGCCGCGATTAGCTGCTGGAGGAGAATGGAGGCAGCTACTCTCCTGCCTGAGGTAACAGGCACCTGTGAGAGAGGAATTATAAAATCCCCTTAGCCCTTTCAGCCTCAGGCGAAATTGCATAGCCCCCACTCACCACACAGGAGCAGGAGCACCAAATGAAGGGGGCTAATATAGCCCAGAATACCATCACAGTGAATCTGCAGGTCTGGGAGAAAGAGGAGCTGAAATCTCCAGTGTGCAAGATCTAATAGAACTATCAAGTGGAGCAACAAACCCTAGAGACTCAGGACCCACACTGTGAGACATCAGGTGGCTGGCAGGCTGAGGAAGGCAGCGGGGGGTGAGTGATGGGATTGATATTAGTCCCTGGGGCACTCCCATTATAACAAAATATGCTGTATATGATATTTTATGACTGAACACATATCATATAGGGAACTCCTGCATCTTAAAAATATATACTGACATAAGCAAGAAACAGTAGAAGTAAAGGACTATAATGGTGAGTGGGTGGCTTTTTATTTTCTGGGATATTTCACATGGCTGACTGAAATGCTGACTGATATGGTAACAGCTTTCTTAAAGGAAGAGAGCCAGATAAAAAAAAAAGCAACGTTATTTGTCTTGTATAGTTACTGACGGTAATACAAAGAATCAGAATCAATGTTATCAGAGACATTTGCACATTTGTATATCTCTCCTTAATGTTAGTATAGTAACTGAGCATGTTTTTTGGTCTGGAAACAAAACGGAAGAGGGAAGGAAAAGAGAGGAAAAGCAAGCTTATATAAGGGTATCTGTGTCAAAGTGCTGGAATAAATATACCTTGCATCTATAACTCAGGATGAGGAACTCTAAAAATAAAGAGAAGAAAGAGAAGAAACTTCAAAAAACTGATAATATGTTTTTGCCGAGACTAGAATCAAAAGAAAAAGGGAAAGGGGGAATGGAGTCATCTGAGACAGATCAAACTCCAGACTTGACCCTGAACCAAAGTCTGGGCAGTATAGAAGATAATACTGAGATAAGAGAAACATCACCAGAGGTGGAAGAGCTACTAACGGTGACTAGAAAGAAAATCTTATTAGAGGAGTTCCAGCTTAACTTTCTGGCAGAAATGAAAGAACAAATAATCTCTAATACTAAGGCCATTAAGGACTGTGTCACTAAAGTCACGGCCATAGAAATAGTAATGGACAAACAAATAATGGAAAATAACACGCTCCAGACACAGAAGAAAAAACTGGAAGAAAAAATACAAGAACTAACAAATAAGATTTCCAGCCTGGAAGATAGATCCAAAAGAAATAATATACGAAGAAAAGGAATTTCAGAAGATCTTAAAGACACAGATTTGACAAAATATATAATAAAGCTCCTCTCCTCGTTAGTTCCAGATTTTGAGACAGTACCAAATAAATTCGTTTTATTGCATAGAATTCAGACATCAGGAAATAAAGAGAATGGAAGACCTATAGATGTCATGGTCAAAGTACATTTGTTGAATTATAAAGAAGACATTATGCGTGCATGCTATAGAGAGAAGATCTTGAAACCACCATACCAGAATATCCAAATATTTGGGGATATATCAGCATACACGCTAAATAAACGTAAAGAATATTCTAGAATAACTTTGGCGCTGAGAAAGTAAAATATACGCTATAAATGGATATTTTCACAGGGTCTTGCAATAATTAAAGATGCCAGATGGAATAGAATTCACTCAGTCAAAGAGGGAACAGACTGCCTGAGGAATTGGAAGATCTATCTAGAAGATTGACATCTGATCCCCACGACAGAGGATGATTGCAGCTTCTGATAATTGGATTTTAAAATGTTTTTTTTTTTTTTTTTTTATTTAGATCACTCCTTTTCGTCTTTCCTTTATTTGGTGGTTTCTCCCCCTACATCCGTCCCCTCCCCCCCTCCAATGGAAGAGTAGTAGATCTCTCGGAGGAGAGCTTAGGTAATTTTATAATAATGGTAAAAATATATGCACTTTTTAGATTAATTAACCTCTAAAGGTTTTAATAAATCTCCTGCCTCTACAATAGGTAGGGGTCATAAAATTTCACATATAGCCTTAAAGGTTGGGGATCAGAATGGATATGATATTAAGTAGTGACACATGGAGGGTGGATAGGAGATGGGGAGGTTGGGGGAAGGAAAATTGAGAAAAAGGGGAAAGAGGGGATTGAAATTTGCATATATTGGATTTTTCCTTTTTTTTTTTTCTTTTTCTCTCCTTTACATTGGTGGTAGAGAAATAGCCTTCTATTAAAGAAGGGAAATATACATAGAGGATAATATAAGGTCTTAGGTACAATGTTAGCACAGGTCCCTTTAATTAAGAGGTTACAAGTTACATAGCTATGTTTATAGATAAGGATTTGGCACGGTCATATTTAAAGATAAAAAGGTAGTTATAAGGATGACACAGGTAATAAATATAACTTGAGAAATCTTAATAAATGAAGCGTTGGCACCTGATTATAGGAAATTTGCACAGAGTTGGAATTATGCAACATAGGCCGTCTATATATATATATATATATATATATATATATATATATATATATATATATATATAGGATGAGAAGGGCTTGATAATACATTGCCCTTTTTTACGTTTTTCGGGATTGTGGTTTTTTTTTTTTTATGTTTGTTCCCTCAAAGTTTGAGGTAAAGATTCTGTCAGAAATGCTTTAATAATCCTGCATAGATAGATGTTTATAGGTTTTTTGAGAGACTGGGAGGTAGCTGCTTCCATTATAAAGGTTCACCTACCACTTCTAAACATTGGCTAATTAGCCCGTAGGAATTCGACCCAACATGAGATATAGGATGGGTCATATTCGGTATGCTTTTAGTCAGTATGTATGCTTAAAGGAACAGAGAAGCACAAATTTAAATAGTGAGAATAGGAAGGGGAAACATAGGTTAAGAGGAATTAAGTCAATAAAGAAACTATGTCATTAAGGATAATATCACATAACACCAATGGATTGAATATGCCCATTAAAAGAAAAATTGCATTTTCAGAATATAATAAATCAGGTGCAGAAGAAACACATCTGAAAATGAAGTATAACCATCTATTAAATAATAAATCTTTTTTGAAGAGAGTAGATGCTGATTATACTAGTAAAACGAGGGGAGTCTCGATATTATTTAAAGCTAACTTAGTGGTGGAGGAAGAGTTTATAAAAATTGATATAGAGGGAAGATATATATTGTGGGTAGGAGAAATAAGGGGCAGGGAAGAGGAAAGATTTTTTTTCTCCTTCTTTCCCCGAGTCTCCCCAGAAGCACATGATTTCTGTGCTAAACTGTTAACTATATTGAGAGTAGTGCCGGTTCCTTTGTATGCTTGTTGGAGGTATCAAGTTAAGTGACCCTGCTATTAGGGAATTGCCTTCCCATCAGGAGTACAAGATATTACATAAAAATTGGTATTCGAAGAGATGGGAGGGAGGAGATTTTAACAGTCTATTTATACATATGCAATTGCTAAACTGTTGAATTATTGATACCTCTGGAATGTATGATTGTTTTGTTTTGTTATGTTTTTGATGTTTGTTAAAGAAAAACGAGAAAAAATAAAGTAAAAAAAAAAAAAAAAATGAGAGCCCTCCTTGCTCGACTTGTCAAATGTTTGGGAAAAACCCATACCCACACTTTTTACTCCGAAACCCAGTCATGATACCCAAAACACAGAGGCCTCTGATTTTGTTTGGTTTATTATTATTATTATTATTATTATTATTATAGTTTATTTATAATGCGCCCACATATTCCGTAGCGATGTACATAACTTAAGTTCAGACAAAGATAAATAAAGATTAACATATAGCAAAGAAAGGAGAGTCTTTGAGCTAGGAATTCAATGTCCCTGGTGAATTCCCAAAGAACTTAGGATAGAAACTCGCAGACTTACAATCTAAGGTATAGTGAGTGGTAAAAGAGGGAGAGAGAGGTGATAAGTGTGTTAGGGTGGAAGGTGATACGCTTCTTTAAAGAGATGCATTTTAAGTGAGGTTTTAAATGTTTTGAGGCAAGAGGATAATCTGGTGGAATGAGCTAAGGAGTTCCAGAGACTAGGGGCAGCACGAGAAAAGTCCTGGAGGCAGGAGTGAGAGGAGGTGACAAGAATTGTAAAAAGAAGAAGGTAATTAGCAGAAGAGGGCTGGGTTGGGAGAATTTGAAGATGAGAGCAGAGATGTAACGGGGGAGCATTATTGTTGAGGGCTTTGTAAGTTAGGGTCATGATTTTAAATTGTATTTTTGAGGCTAAGGGAAGCCAATGGAGTGACTGACAGAGAGGTGATGCCGACACTGAACCTTGTGAACGTAAGATGAGTCTAGCAGAGGCATTCATAATGGATTGAAGTGGAGATAGTCGGGTGGTGGGTAGGACAACAAGAAGCGAGTTGCAGTAGTCTAGTCGAGAGATGATGAGAGAGTGTATAAAGATTTTAGTTGTGTCTTGTGTAAGATAGTAACGAATTCTGGAGATGTTTTTTACATGGAGAAGACAAGATTTAGCCAGTAGAACTCCAAGACAACGGCTTGGGAGGAGGGGCTGATGATGTCTTTGTTAACAGGGAGAGAGATGTGAGGAATTGATGCTGTGGGAGAAGGAGGGAAGATTAGGAGTTCAGTTTTAGACATGTTGAGTTTGAGATGGTGGGTGGACATCCAAGAGGATATACTAGAGAGGCAGTTGGAGATGTGTGTTAGAAGAGAGGGTGATAGATCTGGTGCGGAGAGGTAGATTTGTGTGTCATCTGCATAGAGATAATAATGAAGCCCAAAAGAGTTTATGAGGGTACCAATTGAGAAAGTGTAGATGGAGAAGAGAAGGGGGCCTAGGACAGATCCTTGGGGTACACTGACAGGGGGTGAGGAGAAGAAGAATTGCCAGAGAAGGAGATACTGAATAATCAATTTTGTAGGTATGATGAGAACCACGAGAGAGCGGTGTCTCGAATACAGAGGGAGAAGAGGATATGGAGTAGAAGTGGATGGTCGACAGTGTCAAAGGCAGCAGATAGATCTAGAAGATGAAGAATTGAAAAGTAATACTTTGACTTGGCGGTAAGCAGGTCATTGGTGACTTTAGTGAGAGCTGTCTCAGTGGAGTGTTGGGGCCGATAGTCGGATTGGAAGGTGTCAAGAAGGGAGTTAGAGGAAGTAAAGCTGGTAAGGCGGTTATAGATGAGCCGCTCCAGCAGTTTGGAAGCCAGGGGAAGCAGACAGATAGGGTGGTAGTTAGATGCGATGTCAGAGTCAGATGAGGGTTTTTTAAGGGTGGGTATATCTATGGCATGTTTTAGAGAAGACGGAAACATGCCAGTAGTAAGGGAGAGTTTAAAAACATTTGTGAGAGCTGGGATTAGTGTGGTAAAGGGGGGAGATATGAGCTGAGATGGAATAGGATCCTGAGGACAGGTAGTGGGGCGAGTGGATGATAGCAGTTTAGAGACTTCATCCTCTGTAGCCGGATCAAAGCAGTTCAAAGTGGCAGTGGGATTGGGGAAGGGAGAAGACTGGGTGTTGTTGGTTAGTTGAGAGGGTGGAGTGTGTAAACCACTATGAGATAAGAGTTCATTGCGGATGTTTTGAATTTCATGAATAAAATGGTTGGCAAAGTCTTCAGCTGTGAGAGAGGAAGGTATGGAAGGAGGTGGTGGAGTGATAGCAGTTTAGAGACTTCATCCTCTGTAGCCGGATCAAAGCAGTTCGAAGTGGCAGTGGGATTGGGGAAGGGAGAAGACTGGGTGTTGTTGGTTAGTTGAGAGGGTGGAGTGTGTAAACCACTATGAGATAAGAGTTCATTGCAGATGTTTTGAATTTCATGAATAAAATGGTTGGCAAAGTCTTCAGCTGTGAGAGAGGAAGGTATGGGAGGAGGTGGTGGGCGGAGGAGAGTATTGAAAATAACAAACAGATGCTTGGGGTTAGAGGCCAGAGTTGTTATCAGTGTTGTAAAGTACTGCTGTTTGGCAAGGTTAAGGGCAGAGGAATAGCAGCGTAACATAATTTGTAGTGGAGGAAATCTGCTGAAGTGCATGATTTCCTCCATAGTCGTTCAGCAGTACAGGAGCAACTCTGGATGTATTGTGTTTGTGTAATGTGCTATGGTTGTGGAAATGAACAAGGACATCTGCATGTGGATATGGGGGCCAGAGTGTCAAAGGTGGAAGAGAGAATAGAGTTGTAGAGTGAGGTGACAGTGTCAGGGTAGTTGAGGTTGGTGATGGGACTGAGAAGGGGTTAGATAATAGTGGAGAGCTGAGTAGGGTCAAAATCAAAATCAATCAAGTCAATAATTTAATTTATGCGGGGTCTAGAACAACATATGGATATGTACAATTAATTAATGTTTACTCCTGCTAAAACAGCAAGATTGTCTTTAAACAGTCATAATATTACTATATTATGTCTCTTATAAGTGACTAGATCAATATTTGCTTTATCTTGTCATAGGATATATATTGGTGAATAAACTAATACTTATTTTACTAATGTTACATTTATAATGATAAACTCTGGATTTTCAATTCATAGGTTACTTAATTTCCAATCATATTAATTTCTTTGAGACCTAGAAATACCTTAAAAAAGTTTTACCAATTATTCATCAATTTGAATTATGGCCATCATCTGAACTGGGAATGAACCCTAAGGTGTTAATTATTTTACATTTACCAGTAAGGGAAAACAAAAATATAGCACGCAAGACATGATACTCACTACTATCACAAGAGATAATTCCGACGATAAGGTTCTTTACCATCTCATAATATGGAATTAATAGATAAAGTTATAGTAGGTTCATAGACCTCCATCTCTTGCCAACAGTGCTAGTGCTAATCTGTTCTGGAGCACCATTTTAGCCACAAAATCCACCTATACTTGCAAGATGGAGATTGATTTTTTATGCCCTCATTTACACCTCATAACCCGGTATAGGCACCCTCATCATCCTCCTAGTGAGAAAACACGAGACAGAGAATGTGCATATATCACATTCATTTTGATAGAAATATCAATCTGCTTTATCATTCCTTAAATTAGAGTAACATGAGGCATAATAAAAATTACAGCTCAAAAATAAAAATAAACTGGCGAACAAATCAGACATCTAAAAAAAAAAATTAAAAGAAAAATAACAATTATTATTCTGGTTTGATTGACATTTCTGACTGATCTTACATGCATATTGCAACACATAAAATATCAGACCCAGTTGGTTACTATTATTAACCTTAAAGATGAGCATGTCTTTGTAACAAGTATAGTATTTATAAGTTTACATGTTATTGTAAACTAGCGTATTGCCCGTCTAAAAATGACGGCAATGTGATGTGTATGTTTGGAAAGTTGTTTAGTTATTAATATACATATGGAATTGTAATGTAGCTAATGTTGTTTTGTGTGTACTACTGAAATATAGAATTCAAATTAATAAATGAATATAGTTTACCTATTTTTTTGCATTGTGTTGAAAAGCTGGGAATCTGTTTTGTTGTTGCTGCAGCATTAGTGGTGTGGAGGTGCTGTGTAAGAGTGATGAATGTGTGCAGGGAAATAGTGTGCGTGCGCGAGCCGAAACCGTTAACGTAGCTGTGTACTTCCGCATTATCGTAAAATGGCAGATAATGTGTGGTATGCGTCTTAGCAGATCATCCGTACGTCGTTTAATGGCGGGTAATGTGTGGTATGCGTCTTAGCGGATTATCCGTACGTGTTTGCCGTGGTTATAGTGCTGTAGCCTCGTTTTCGTTTTGTTCGGCCGCCATTTTTTCTGTCACTTGTAGAATTTTTTAGTGTCTAAACTCTTTTATTTTGAGCTAAATGAAGGTGTAACTTTGTTTTTGAGGTCGTGGATGCTCCCCCTTGCTGTCGGTTAGCTTTTTATGTATGTGCTGTGTGGATTTATTGTGTTTGTCTTTTTTTTCATGTTCGCGAGTTGCAGCCGTATTTTTTTTACTAGGGTTTAACGGCTCGCCTCGCTACGCGAGGCTCGCCTGCAATGAGCACCTGCGGCGCTCATTGCCAAAGTACTACGGTTTAACGGCTCACCTCGCTGCGCGAGGCTCGACGGGCAATGATCGCCTGCGGCGCTCATCGCTAAACTGGTATTAAAATATTTTTATAGAACAAAAAGCACAAAGACAAAGTTCACATAAGACAAACATCACAAAACATATAACCAGATTATTGCTAGCTCACAACAATAATATATATGTGCATAGTTCTTCACAAACCACTTATTAAAGACAGACCTACCAAATTTAATATTTTTTAACCTTAAAATATAATTGAAGGAATTGAAGAGAAAAAAAATATATATTTTACCGCAACCAGACCTGCAACAGTATATAACATGAAATTAGTTTCTCAAATCATCAATGATTGTTATTATGTGAGTCATTGAAACAATTTATATTATCATTGTAGCAATACCTCTGCCTTCCCCTATTATTATTATTATTATGGTACATAGAGCTAGCGGGTGCTTTTTTTTTTTTTGGTGCTGTAAAAACTTCACCTGCATTTTTAACTCTGACTGCCTCAATCAATTCTTGTGCACCTTTCCTATACCAGTCATCAATACATTGCCTAGACGGAGACATATTAGGACGCAGATTGGCCATGGCATGTTGCACAAATAGTGCTCCCATGTCCAGGGTCAATCCACATTCCTCTAACCAACATCTCTTAAATCTGACTAAAAATTCTGACACTTCCTTATCCTCTTTCTGCTTGCATACCAATGCAGGAGACACATCCTGCATTTGCCCATGCATTTCATTTAACTTTTCCATTACCTCATTCCACATTCCTTCAACCTTTCCTAAATCACTCCATGGATTGTTATCAGCATCAGGGGGGTTATCATATCTTATCACAATAAACAATATAAATGCAAAGGAAGCTGTAGCTCACAGCTAATATTATGCATAACCAGCAATAAAAAAAAGCAGCACAGTATATGCAATATATATAATAATTGTTTTTAGCCTAGAAGAGAGAGTACAGTTAGGTGATAAATCACAAATAGGGACTTAATACCCTTACACAAACAAAGTTAGTCACCAGGACTCTGACCTGTGACAAAAAGTGCTTTCCTTTACTTCAATAATTTATACTAGATATTTCTTCAGAAGAGGGTGAGTATATAAAAAGGGAGCAAAACTATTTTGTTATTTTCAGTCACCATGTTCTGGAGAATATCCTGGAAGAGCCCCCAAATTGTTAAGAAGTAGGATTGTAATCCACTGCTAGGAAAAGCACAGAAAAGCACAGACCCCGGCATCAACACCTTATCCACCTTTCTCTCTCTCTGTTTCTCTCTCGTTTTCTTGGCTCAGGACCTGGGAGACATTAGGTGTTTATATAGAATACGTCAGCAGCTTAACATATTGCTAGATGTAGATATAATTGTGAAACATCCTGGTCTATGACAAATGTTTTTTTCCTATATACTGTCAGAACTTCTGTATGAATAAAGTTCTATCTTATATGAATATTATAGTATAGTATGATATTCCAATTATTACCCACTATTTTATATCCAATGTATTAATATTTTATATGCTGTATATTTATATTTACCTATGCATGCAATTCTATTACGTGAATGTATATATGTGAAAAATAGGTTTTCACAGCTGCCCACAAAATAGCTATCCCATGATTTGAATAATCCATTGTTCTATAAGAGATAAATATCTGACTAAATTCCTAAATGTTAAGGTAATAAAAACCCTCCTCAAATTTTCACATGTGAAAAGTTTGTTTCACAGACACCAAGTCTAGTAAACAGAATAATAAATCTGTCTAGGGATATCTATTTGATAACATTCTTATGACTTCATCTTGTTTATAGGTTGTGGGTCAAAGGGATCATTAGCTAATTAAAAGGGATGAAAATTCAAAGGTCCGAGAGCGCCATCTTATGGTTAAAGGAATAAACGTCTCCATAGAAAAATATATTCTTTATAAAATTTAAATAAGTGATGACATCATGAAAAGATTCTATTGGTTACTAGATACTTTAACTGATTTGGGATTCTGATAGGCAAATAAGCAAGAGGTATAATTATGGATAGAAACAGGATCTAGGGGGAGAAAGAGACAAACAGGAGAGAAAAATAAGGAAAAAGAAGATAAAAGTTTTTATCTATGGAGAAGCCAAAACAACTTTGGAATTAACCAGTGGAATTTTGTCATAATTGGTAATGTATAAATTGAGATATTTTATTTTATGATATAATTGAAAACCATTATCATAATTTCTCTGTTTGGTTTATTTCTTATCAAAAAGTTATTTAGATTTCCTTTTGTCATTGAAATTTATAAATCCGGATATAAATTTTAATACAAAATTAGATATCTCATTTTTCTTTTTGACCAATACAGAAAAATTAACTTACTTAACTAACTTATCAATTATATTATAAAATACTTTACTATATTGTGTTATATTCAATACATTCCTGTATAGCTATATATTATAATATCATTAGACATTGTTAGTACATGCTAAAACGTTATTAAGAATGAATTTTATTAATTGATTTATCTGATTTTGTTCTATGGGTTGCTATTCCAGGTTTCATTGTTCATGTGAATGAAATACACTTTTATATTGAGATTTTAGGACTGTATAGAAAATATCATAAATAATAAGTATTACAATATGATGTATTAATTTTCTTTTATTATCTGGCTGATTATACTGTGTTTTATCTGCATTTGATTTTGATATATTACTGTGTTTTATTTGCACTTGATTTGATATATTACATTTTTCATTAGACTAGTTGATTTTGGTATTTTCAATAAATGTTATTTCATAAAAAGGAATATGTGTCTATAAATTGATTCTGAACTCAAAATTCATTATTCTATATTATATAGAAAATAATATGTCGTATTAATCCCGACATATTTGGAGGCCCCAGTGAGATTATATCTTTATAGACACGTGGTCAATTATTTAATTGATTTAAAACTTTTTATTGAATAACACTTGTTAAAAAGAAAATAAAATGGCTGAAGGTGTTTTTGGTTCTGAAACAGTAGGAGCATTATCTTTAGATGACATAATTGGTCATGGTAAACAGGGAATGGAGTTGTTAATTAAAACTTTAATTTCAAATGTATATCCTGTTTGTGAATACAGGGAACAGTTGTCAGAATATTTGGTTAAAATACATCCTGAAATTGATGGTGATACAATTGATGATTGGTTAAAGGATAAGAATTTGTTAACAACCGTGATGAGCACTATAAATGCAATTCAAATTAAATCAGAAAGAAAGAAGCATTTAGCTAGGTTATCTACTGTTTGGATGGAATTAGCCAGAAGCTGGAAATATCAAAATTCCCAAAAAGAAATTACCATAAAAGATTTAAATAATCAAATCCAGGAAGTATCTATTACTTGTCAAAATTTAAGAGATTTACATGAAGAAAAAACACAGCTAGCAGAGCAGCAGTTTATCAAAATTAAAGAATTTAAAAAAAAAGTTGTAGAAACGACAGAGACATTTAACGCAGCTCAAGATTTAAATGGTAAATATTCAGAGAAATGCAATGAATTACAGACAATAATAAATAAATTGGTAGCTGAGCGTGCAAGAGATACCGGTGAGGAAAGTCAAAAATTAGTTCAATTTGAGGAATTGTCTGAGAAATGTGAATACTTAAATGAGAAAGCTGAACATGCTGATAAACTAGCGCAAAAGTATGTTCAGGCTTGTCAGGACTTAAAAATAGAACAGAAGAAATTGCAACAAAAGATTGAATTCTTAACTCAAGAATTAACTGATAAGAAAATTCATGAGGCTGAGATACTTGTAGAGAATAAAAAGATCCAAAAATTACTGACTGTAGCTAAGAATGAGATAAAACAATACCAACAGGATGTTGAAAATCTAAAAATGGATTTAAATAGGGCTCAAGATTATGCCTCAAGTAAAATTGTGATGAAGGAATTTAGTGATTCTGAGGAAGAATTAGAAATAGTACCTTCAAGGAATAAACATAAACGATCACCTATAAAAAATTTACATAGCTCTAAAAATGAGACTGATAGTGATGAAGATATACGATCAAATAAAAGACTCTCTTTCCATGAGAAAGCCCATGCTATAAGAAAATTTATTAAACCCTACACCAAAAATTCAAAATTGTCCATAGAAGATCACTTTGATTCACTAGAAAGGGTGATGGTTGAACTAGGGATAAGGGGGGCTAATGATAAAATATCATACCTCCCTTGGTCATTTGATAGCTCTTATACCTCATTTTTCACCTCTCTCCATGACAGCAATATAAATGATTGGGAGATATATAAATCTGAGGTGAGAAAATACTTTTCTGAGTATAGAAACCCACAGGCTGCTATGAAAGCAGTTCATAATCTCAGATGTAAGCCTGACGAAAGTCCAAAAGAATTTTTAATCACATTAAAACACGCTTATAGACAGACTGCGAAAAAGACAGACCCAGAATCTCCTGAATTTAAGAGAATTTACCTCCATGCATTACCTTTGTACATTCAGAGAAATATGGCACGTGATTTTGATGACGCCAGGCCTTTAAGTTGGTTGGTAAATGAATGTACTAAAATATATGAGATTCAGCTTGATGATGGGAATAATTATAAGCGAAGGGAGAAATTTAATAATCAAATTGTGGCAGAAATTTCTGTTAAACCTAATTTACAGTATGAGACAGGTACAAAATCTTACGCAGATGTGGTTAAAGGTTCAAACAAATCAAGTCAGGCACAGTCATCATTTAGGCCAGTAAAAATTGCAAGTGAAAAATCTCAAAATGCAAATAATGATTCTTTTTATGTTAGTCCAAATTACATGGGAAACAATCCTATTAAAAATTATGTCTGGAGAACAAAATCTCCTAGTGCAGAAGGAAGATTAACCCCTCCAATGCCTAACACTTCGAATTATTCAGAGAATCAAAGGGTTAAAAGATATAGCCAAAACCAAAATTCTAAACCATCATCTAATTTAGAAGAGCAGGTTAAACTTTTGACACAACAGATGGCTGCATTTATGGCAGGATTTACTACTCAGTCAGTGAGAAATGATCCAACCCAAAACGGTCAAAATTCTCAAAGCCAAAGCCAATGACTAAATACTAATTGTGAAAATAGATTAGTGATCAATAACACAAACAGAAGTGATATTTGTGAATCTCTTGATTCAAATAAAAATATAAAAGTATATTCTAAAAAGAATGTTAATAATGTATTCCCTTTCCCTTCAGAAATTCCTATTCAGCAAGGAAGGGGTGTTGACCCTTTAAGCTCACAGGAGGTAACACAGATTGAACCAGAGTCTACCGGTAAAGGATTAATAGTTGAAATAGAAGAGCATTGCAATGTCATGACAGATGATTTATTACCTGTTCAGTTTATTGAAAATGAAACAAATGTTAATCAGGAAATTGCTGATAATCCTACAGAAATAGTTCTAAATTGGATAGATCATACTCCACAATCTGACTTCTCAAATAAAAATAAACAATGGAAGAAGTTAGAGATGTTAAGATATACACATTTCTTATGTGAAATGGAGGAAATACAGAACCGATATTATGTTTCTATTGGTATACAGAATGTTGAAACCTTAAATCATAAGGCATTAATTGATACAGGTTCCCAAGTCACAGTAATTTCCAAAGAGACATATGAGGAAATTGAGAGTAAAGCCAAAAAGAAAACTATTCTAAAACCATTCGTGGGAATTGTTAGAAATTTTGATGGTATTAAAGTTAATACTATAGGCCATGTGTGGTTAGATATCAGAATAGGAAATAAACAAATGAAACATCCATTTATTATAGTGGATATTCCTAGTTACAAAATTATAATTGGGACTGATTTACTTAGAAGATTTAGTCCAGTAATTGATTTTATTGATGGTGTGATATGGTCACAAGTTAAATTTTCCATCAATTATGATCAGGTTAAACAACCTCATATGCAAAGGAACTGTCATTGTATTGAGAAAAAGGAGGAATCAGTAGAGATCCACTTCCAAAATAATCGAATGCCTGAAATGACAGTACTTAAATGAAAGACATTAATGGAGAACAAGTAAATAATGAAAATGTGATTCAAATTGATCAGGCTCATATTAAAAATATTCAAATAGAGGGAAATGTATTAACTATCTCTTTAAATAAGAACGATTCTAAACCTTTAAACATAAGTAAACACTCTAGATTTCTAGTGGAAATAGAAACCAATGATGAAGGCTTATTTATTCCTGTTGATATTCCAGGTATGAGAAATTCTCAACAAGCAAAACTAGCTCTAAAACATGAGCATAGCTATGTTAATGAGAGCTTATTAAAACAAATAAAGAATACTAATTTAATCCATAATACACAACCCGATGATCAATGGGTATGTAAAATAGATCATGAAACTTCAACTCATGTTATTATGGCAAAATGTTTATTACCTCTTTTCATTGGGGGTAAAAGGATTATGCACTTATTCTTAGTTATTCAGGATTCCCAATATCCAATCTATATTGGAAATGATCTATTACATCGCTTTGCATCCCAAATCGATTTAATCAATAATGTTATTTGGTCCAGACTACAGGATAAGCCCTTAGAATTCCTAAATGACTCAGAAGCATTGAAATCTGCACAACAAATGCCTTATGCAGTAACCGTGCAAATGGACCAAAGTGTTACAGTACCAGAGGGGGTGGCACAATTTCCTCTCCCTTTACAGGTAAAAAGGGGTCAAAAGATTAAAGGTATTGATGCCTTTGTAAATCTTAGTCATCAGATGTAACAAAAAGGCCTCACCCTCACTCATACACCTCTAATTACTATAACACAGGTATCATTCATTATTCTGGTAAATAACACAGCATCCCATCCAATACATTTGGAGAAGGGATCCCTAATAGGTATGGCTATAGATTCTGAGTATTTTACTTCTGAGTTTATGAATATTGTTATTGGTTTGATACCAGAGAATTATGTAAATGATGACCAGATTATGGATCAGTGTTTTGACACACAACCTGAGGGATTATTTACTGTCCAGTCTATTTATCAATTTAGTTTCACTGAAAGTAACTGTGATATTATGGATAACGAACTTGTTTTTAACCAAACAATTGATGAACAAGAATATGAGAAGTATCAGAACACTGAGACACAGGTAAGTATGATCACTACTGATTTGTCTACACAATTGGAGGAGATTTATGAGATTAGTCAGCCTGAGGTATTCCCTGGGTTTAGAGAAAGAGTTGAGGAACAGATAGCTTTAGCTAGCGGATGTTCTAATGACATTGAACGCCAAAAACTAAGACAAGTATTAATTGATTACCAAGATATGTTCTCTAAGGATTCATATGATTGTGGTTTGACAAATTTACATGTCACTAAAATTAAAACTGACCCAAATATGCCACCTGTATTTGTGAAACAATATCGACTCCCTCTTGCCTCTTATGAATCATTGGCAGATATTATCAAGAACCTAAAGTCTAGGGGGATTATTAGACCGGTGCACAGTTCTTTTAATAACCCTATTCTAGGTGTCTTGAAACCAAATGGAACCTGGCGTTTATGCGCTGATTTGAGACAATTAAATAAACGGGTGTACATGTCTGCATGGCCCGTTCCATATATCGATCAATGTTTAGCACAAATACAAGGATCTAAATTATTTACTACGCTTGATTGTGCCCAAGGTTATTGGACCATTAAAGTAAATGAAAAGGACCAATACAAACTGGCTTTCACCTTTGGTAAACAGCAATATACATGGACTAAAACCCCATTTGGCTTTATAAATTCAGGGCATGAGTTTGCTATATTTTTACATAAGGCAATGCCTGACGCTCAAGAGCGAGGGACATTAACATATGTAGATGATATCTTGATTAAAAATAACGATTTTGATAAACATATTGTTGAAATCAGATATGTTCTAGATCAATTGAAACATGCAGAAGTTAAACTGTCTCTTCAAAAGGCACAATGGTGCCGCACTAAAGTTAATTTTTTTAGGCCATGAAATAACTCCTGAAGGTATAAATCCACAGAAAAAGAAAGTGGAAGCTCTTTTTAAAACCAGAACCCCTACAAATCTAAAAGAATTAAGATCATTTCTAGGTGTCACCAATTATTCTCGTAAGTTTATTGATAACTATGCAGAGATAACTAGGCCTCTCATTCGATTATTAAAGAAAGGAGAGCCATGGCAATGGGGGGAAATTCAAAATCAAGCCGTAAACGAATTACAACAAAAACTCAGCCAGGCTCCTTGCCTAGTTTATCCTACAATGGGTAAACCATTCTTTTTAGAAACTGGATATACTGATTTTTGCTTAAGCGCCGTTCTATATCAGAAATATGACCAACATAGTAAAATTATTGCGTATGCAAGTAAGACATTATCACCTGTAGAGGTAAAATTTAATGACTGTGAGAAAGCTCTGTTTGCCACAGTATGGGCCTTACAGAATTACCGAAATTTTATCCAAGGTGAGAAAATTATAGTAGAAACCGCTCATCAACCATTACAATACATTCAGAGTGATAAAATTAGAGCCGGTAATTTGTCAAATAGCCGTATAACCGCATGGACTTTATCCTTACAAGGATGGCCTCTGGAAATTAGATATGCACAGAATAAGAGGAATCCAGTGGCCCAAGGGTTAGCTGATTTACCTGATTGTACCGCCGAGGATCCTCTTAGAAAAAATTGGTCCGAAGTGGAACTTATTAAGGAATACAAATTATCTCCCCATAAGGTATATGAAGAGGTATTATGTAATACTTTACCCACAGTCTACGTGGATGGATGTGCATATCATATTAAGGAGGGGGCAGATAACAAATTGGTTGCAGGAATCGGAAATGTATGGAAAGATAATATCCCGATTCCACCTGAAAGATATAAAATAGGATCTAAGACTAGTCAAATATCAGAATTGGTGGCCGTATATCGCGCTATCCAAACTGCAATAGAGCATGATCTTAAGGAGTTAGTAATCATCACTGATTCGGAATATGTCCGTAATAGTTTCGTAGAATACTTACAGGTATGGAAACATAATGAAATGACAAATGCCCGGAAGAAACCAGTGAAACATGGTAGGTTAATACATACTATTGATGAGATGGTAATCTCTAATGGAATGACTATATATTGGAAGAAGACAAAGGGCCACTCAAAGGTAATGGGACAGGATAAAGAAGGAAATGATTTGGCTGATAAGATGGCAAAACAAGGTGCTCTAGAGGGGGAGCTTGTTGATGTGGATCATCTATTGGGTCCATTTCAAATTCAGGCTACAACATGACAACAAATCCAAAAGAGTACAGAATTGTCTACAGCTCAATGGTCCCAAGATACTCCCAATTCTGATTTAATCAGTAGTCAGAAAGAGGATCCAATCATAGGTATATTTTATAACCATATACAAGATCCAGCTAAATATCCTCTAAGTGAGATAGATGTTATGGGTAAAGAAGACCTGAGAGTTTTAATGAAGTCAAAAGCCCAATTTAGCATCTTAGATGGATTGCTTATTCGTACATCTAAGAATGGAATACAGCAATGGGTGGTTCCTACCTCATATAGAGGTCTAATGTTACAACATGCCCATGATGCCCCAACATCAGGTCACAGAGGGGATAAAATCACCTATGAAATACTGCGAGATTTTGCATATTGGCCGCACATGTTGAAAGATGTCCAGACATATTGTCAGGGATGTTTGGTATGTCCCCAATATCAACCTAATACACCTACCCATAGAGCTCCTCTTCAGAAAAGAGGGATGTCTATGCCCTGGTCAGATATCCAAATGGATTTTATTGGCCCAGTAACAACATCATCTAGGGGTAATAAATATATGCTAACGGTTACATGTATATTTACCAAATGGGTAGAATGCCTTCCAGACACAAATTGTAAAACTGAAACTGCTGCAATATTATTAATTAACCATGTCTTTTCCCGTTTTGGTTTAACACAACGAATTGAGTCCGATCGGGGATCTCACTTTACCAGTGAAGTAATGAACCGTATGTGGAAAATCCTAGTGGTTAAGAGAAAATTACATATTTCTTATCGTGCTGCTTCTAGTGGTAATGTGGAACGGTATAACCAATCCATTATTAGTATTTTAAAGAAATTTGTGAAAGAATCAGGTAAAGACTGGGATATAAAATTACCTTTAGTATTAATGGCTATAAGATCTACACCTAGTACTGCAACAAAAATGTCACCATTTGAATTAATGACGGGGAGACGTATGGTACTCCCACAACACCTTATTTATAGAACCCAAGACCATAATTTAGTGAATGCTGCTACAAACCATCAATATATAGAGGATCTGAGGAAACACTTACAGCAGGCATTTGCTTTTGCACAAAGAAATTTAGAGAAATCTGCTGTAAGTACTAAAACTTATTATGATCTTAAGACATCCAAAAAGGAGTACGAGATCACAGATCAGATATATTTGTACAACTTTCAACGAAACCAAGTGAAAGAGAAAAAGTTTTTGCCTTCATGGAAAGGACCTTATACTATTATTGACAAATTTCACCTGTTGTGTATAAAATACAAATTCCAAAAAATGGTGAAATGAAAGATGGGTTCATATTAATCAAATAAAAAGTTGTCACCCAAGATCTCAATTAAGAATCATTAACGATACTCCTGATGAATAATGTGACTTTGAATACCCTGTCTAATAAGATTATTCTATTTTTGCATTGTATAGAATACACTATTAAAACTTTTTGTTTTTATTTCCTAGTAATTGAAAATGAAAGAAAGAAAAACAACTCTGATATGGGTGATGCTGATCCTCTGCCAAGAGGTCCGAATGGAATCTATTGTGGAACCAGGCCCTTCTTCAGAAATCCATATCCAAGAGGCTCCAGGGTTTATGCTTACCGGAAGGAGATTGACATCGCAAAAGATTTTCGGGAGCGTGGATCCAGAAACAGTGATTGAAAGGCAATTTAACATATCTAACATACAGATGGAGGAAACCAAAATGTAGTATCATGAGCACATTGATCGATCACAAGCTACTATAAAGGAGATGTTGGAACAATTAAGGAAAACTTTTATTCCTGAGTCTTACAGCTCCAACAGCCGACGCCCTAAACGATTTATCTGTTTCTTTATTGGGGCTGCAATAATGACTATACTTGGAGCTGTTATAGGTACCACTATGTCAATAACAAACGCTATATCTATTGAAACATTAATTAAGGAATCTAGGGAACTTCGGGATTCCTTGGAGATGGTGCAAAAAGAATTGGAACTCCAATAACAGAAGCTAAATGACTTAATAACGGTAGTGAATGAGACTATTGTTACTACAATTTGCATTCCAAGGTTACTTCCCATTCAATTGACTTACATTGGAAGTACAGCATATCAAGGGTTGAGTCCCTGTTTTTCCGGGAACCACTTACTTTTCATATTTACAACTGTAATAATATCACCTACTTTATTAAAGAGCGATATTATTTCAGAGAGGGGGATATGTCAGATTTCTGTATGAATAAAGTTCTATCTTATATGAATATTATAGTATAATATGATATTCCAATTATTAACCACTATTTTATATCCAATGTATTAATATTTTATATGCTGTATATTTATATATACCTATGCATGCAATTCTATTACGTGAATGTATATATGTGAAAAATAGGTTTTCACAGCTGCCCACAAAATAGCTATCCCATGATTTGAATAATCCATTGTTCTATATGAGATAAATATCTGACTAAATTCCTAAATGTTAAGGTAATAAAAACCCTCCTCAAATTTTCACATGTGAAAAGTTCGTTTCATAGACACCAAGTCTAGTAAACAGAATAACAAATCTGTCTAGGGATATCTATTTGATAACATTCTTATGACTTCATCTTGTTTATAGGTTGTGGGTCAAAGGGATCATTAGCTAATTAAAAGGGATGAAAATTCAAAGGTCTGAGAGCGCCATCTTATGGTTAAAGGAATAAAAGTCTTCATAGAAAAATATATTCTTTATAAAATTTAAATAAGTGATGACATCATGAAAAGATTCTATTGGTTACTAGATACTTTAACTGATTTGGGATTCTGATAGGCAAATAAGCAAGAGGTATAATTATGGATAGAAACAGGATCTAGGGGGAGAAAGAGACAAACAGGAGAGAAAAATAAGGAAAAAGAAGATAAAAGTTTTTATCTATGGAGAAGCCAAAACAACTTTGGAATTAACCAGTGGAATTTTGTCATAATTGGTAATGTATAAATTGAGATAATTTATTTTATGATATAATTGAAAACCATTATCATAATTTCTCTGTTTGGTTTATTTCTTATCAAAAAGTTATTTAGATTTCCTTTTGTCATTGAAATTTATAAATCCGGATATACATTTTAATACAAAATTAGATATCTCATTTTTCTTTTTGACCAATACAGAAAAATTAACTTACTTAACTAACTTATCAATTATATTATAAAATACTTTACTATATTGTGTTATATTCAATACATTCCTGTATAGCTATATATTATAATATCATTAGACATTGTTAGTACATGCTAAAACGTTATTAAGAATGAAATTTATTAATTGATTTATCTGATTTTGTTCTATGGGTTGCTATTCCAGGTTTCATTGTTCATGTGAATGAAATACACTTTTATATTGAGATTTTAGGACTGTATAGAAAATATCATAAATAATAAGTATTACAATATGATGTATTAATTTTCTTTTATTATCTGGCTGATTATACTGTGTTTTATCTGCATTTGATTTTGATATATTACTGTGTTTTATTTGCACTTGATTTGATATATTACATTTTTCATTAGACTAGTTGATTTTGGTATTTTCAATAAATGTTATTTCATAAAAAGGAATATGTGTCTATAAATTGATTCTGAACTCAAAATTCATTATTCTATATTATATAGAAAATAATATGTCGTATTAATCCCGACAATACGTTATATGTGGTTAACATATGTAGTTCCTGTACAGACATAAAATGAGGAAGTAGCAATTTACTGGAATATATTGCACATGCTTTCCTGGAAACATTCTTCAGTTTGTCCCATATTTAATAACAGTGGAACAATATAATGAAGCTGTGAGATTAAGATCTTTAATGCATCAAAGCACCCTAAATACCCTAACATTTATGCAGTGTGAGATCATTCTGCTGAGGGGATGGCATTGATAGAATGGCTGATGCCACTGTGTATATAGTTCACTTACATCATTTGGTAGCACTGCTTGCATATGAAGAAAATGCCTTAATGAACATGAAATGTGCCTAAAATAATAATAATAAAAAGGTTAATCAGTAAGGGAAATAATAAAAAAAACACTGTTCTTTGTGGCATTCCTCAGTAACCATCAATTGGTGAAATGTGAGCCATAACCATACGTGTCCACAGAGAAGTGTATTATGGAACATGTGATGGTAGGTAGCCACATGGTTACAAAATATCATCATGACAGAGGCCATGATCATCTACTCTGTAGACAGGCATGATTATGTTAACCATTTGACCAACAGATTACAGCCCCTTTCTTCTCCTCTACCTGAGCACAGAGCCCCCACCCCGGTGCCACGATGCCTTCTCCCACAATGAGGATGTATTGAAGGAAGATGTATAGATGCCAAAGATGGTAGGAGACAAAGATGGGCTACGCTGCAGAGTTGCTGGAGAAGGCTCCAGTTTGGAGGAGACAGTGATGGCAAAGAGTGTGCACTTGGGTGAGCGTCCTGTGGTTCTGATTCATCCCCCTATACAGCGGCCAGTTGCTGCAACACAATGCTGTGACTCCAATGAGGTCAGTTGGGGAGAGATACTTGTCAAAAGGCTCAACATGCATCCTCCTGCCTCTGAACATAGACATGCATCATCTCCATTGTAGTTTCCAATAGTTGTTGAAGGGCTGAGGTATATCTTCCGCTGGTCGAGGCATATCTGTGGGAGGAGGCAGTTGTGGTGGACAAGTGGGGAAGTGCTGATGATCTATTGTGGTTTTGTGGTGGGCCTTGTAGTTCCTGGCAATGGTGGTGGGAGGGAAGATGGTGGTATTAATTAATAATCTGTCAAGTAAGAAGGCCCAGGTGGCGAGTCAATCTGGGAGAGGAGGGGGTCAGTTGTCCTTAAATGCCATAGGTGTAGTGGACAGGCCAGCAGGTTTCCGCACTGAGTACATGACACTTACATCCTCCTCACATCCAGGGCCCTCAGATACTCTGAGGCTCCTCTTGCCATGGATTCTCATCACCTCCTGGATACTGAAATGAGAGAACAAAAGTTAATATCATTGTATGATAATTGGATCACTGTTCTTGTATATCTAACATCATGATGTACGATTGACATGGGGAAGGAACTTCCGGTGCAAGCGCAGGAAGTGTTTGCGCGCTAAACCTCTGAACACAGGCTCGTTTGCTGAGCCCGATGTGTTCATGGCGCATGCGTTGGCCTGCATTGCGGTGCATTATCCTGCATTCTGTTTGGCACTGTAGGAGGCTGGAGGTTCCTGTAGAGACTATGCAGTGGCTGTGCTGCTTTGGGGCTTGTTGCTGAATGATGGTTGTAATGCCGGGGCTTGTTGCTGCTCCACAGCTTTGGTGGTTTCAGGATGGAGTTGAGAAGACTATAGCTGCAGACCCATGAACGTAAGTATCTGCCAATAAAACAGTTGTTTTAAGCTCCTTTTTCGAAAACGTTGTGTGAAGAGGCTCATCTGCATCTATGTCATTATTCTTTTTATTGGCAAGCTATTACAATATAGCGGGACAGACTCTGGACTGAACTCTGTAAGAAATCTAAGAGAGAAGGGAACAAGCACTGTTGAGACTTATTGAGATAATTAAATTGACTGGTCAAACGTGAAGAAGTCCTGGAAACCAGAACCCCCTTGATTGATCAATTTTAAGTCTTGTAAGACCCATAAATATGGCCATCAAATGCAAATACTCTGCTTATATTCTTTATTCTTAGCAGCCACAGACCTTTAATGTCAGCAGTCTGACCAAGGTCTGTATAATAGAGGAAAAATCGAGGATTTTGCTTGATTATTAAAAAGCATACATTTATGCATAATATTGCTGGGACCCATGGAAGAGAGAGCAGAGGGCTGGATATGCTGAATTTGGGAATGTGTAGTGGCTGTGCTACTTTGGGGCTTGATGCTGTATGATGGCTGCTATGCCTTGGGCTTGTTGCTGTAACACAGCACTAAAGACCACTGGAAGAAGCTGAGAGGACTAGAGCTGCAGACACATGAATGCATGTATTCACTAATAAAGCATTTGCTTTAAGCTCCTTTGCAACCACTTTAAATATTTGAAGAGGTCCATCTGCAACTGTGTATTTTTTTCTTTTTCTTGGCAAGCTATTAAAATATTGTGGGATAGACCCCTGGACTGAACTTTACATTGGTGAAACGTAATTGGGAAAGTAGCAAGCACTGTTGAGACTTATTGAGATACTAAAACTGAATGGGCAGATGTGAAGGAGGTCTGGAAATCAGGACCCCCTTGATTGACCATTTAATTTTAAGTCTTGTAAGACCCAGAAATATGTCCATCAAACATAAAAGACTCTTGAAACTATTCCATCTGTTGACTGACCATGATGAGGGCGGTACCGGAAGTGGAATACACACCAGATCGAAGATGAGCTGGTGGTAGGAGAGCTGGGAGGTCATGTATAGTAGACAGCGGTCATCCTGAGCCCATACCGGATCCAAGGCCACAGCTACTTCTCAGATGCCCTTGAAGCCTCGAGAAGGACCTCCGCAATACAATGCAGCTAAGTAAAGCTTATAAAAAAATATATAAATTATATGTACTCCGTTTATAAGTTTACCCTTTCCATCTCCCTTCTCCCGTCTTCCCTTATGCCTTAAAAAAAAAGTAAAAAGACAAAAACCTCAAGGCTACTAGCAGGGATAAAAGTGTGGCTAAAAGCCAAAAAAGTTTATTATGCAGAGTTTGGCAAAAGTCAGAGAACGGAGATAGTCCCTGTGAAGATCCCGCGAGAATACGCGTTAAGGCGCGCCAAGGAGAGAGATCCCCGCATAAGAATCGCGGGAGACAAAGTTTGGACTAATGAACAAACGAACTAGCTACAAGACCTAAAATTAAAGGTGAGCGATTGCAAGAGGCATACTATAACCCAGAAATATCAAACAGTAAACAAAAGGCTAAGAAACAACTAGAACCCGCTAGGGAGCTAAATTGGGGTATATAAAAGAAAAGGACAATGGAAATATGTTAAGGCAGAGGGAGTAGAGGAGAAAGGGTTAAGGTAAAAAAAAAAAAAAAATAAGCTTTATGAAAATATGCAAGAGGCAAGAGGCTAAGGGTGAAGATAGAGAAAGTACCCTATCAAGACATTACAAAAGGTGATACAACCAATACAAATTATATAAGACAAGTAAAACAAAAGGACTGTACAAAAAAGTTAAGTGGAGATTAAAAACAAGAATCCACAGGACTACCTCCCAAAAATAACAAGATGGCAAATAAGAAACCCCCAAATGCTATGAAAATAAAAAGTAAGGAGAAGAAGACAGGTGCTCCAGAAACAAATCAATTTTTTTCGCCAAAACAAAAAATTAGTACACTAGAAATAACACAATCAGAATCATCTTTTTTGGAACAATCTGTAATTTCCTCCCCGAAGAAAATAGTACAATCTCCCCTTGAAGATATCGAAAAATCACAAGAGGAACCATTAACATATTTAAAAATGAAAGACCTTCTATATGATTTCCAAGAAAAGATTACGATGGAATTAACAAAAGAGATGTTAGAAAACACAAATTCAGTTAAAGAAATAAGTAAAAGAATAAATGAACTGGAAATTAAATGTGATAAATTAATCATGGATAATAACGCATTACTGAAATACACAAACAATTTGGAATATAAAATTGAAGAATTAAATATGAAGATAAATCTTATGGAAGATAGATTAAGGAAAAAAAATATAAGAATATGGGGAATAAATGAAAATATACTGGAAAAAGATCTACCAGGATACATTAAAGACCTATTTAATAATTTAACACCCCAAACTTCTAAAGATGACACTAAAATAGAAAATATCCACAGGATTCCCCTCCCTAGAGGACTAGACAAAAATATACCTAGAGACGGTATAGTCAATCTTCAATCCCTCTTTTTTAGAGATGCAATAATCAAAGCTAATTCCATAAAAAGACCAATGGATGCTCCATATGATAAAATAAAAATATTTCCGGATCTGTCTAAATATACTCTGAACAAAAGAAGAGAATATATGGCAATAACACAAAGCTTAAGGAAAGCAGAAATTAAATACAGATGGAAATATCCCACGGGACTTTATATAATGAAAGATAATATTTGGAACAAAATAGATTCTGTTAAAGAAGGACTCTTGCTGCTACAAAAATGGAATATAGAAGTGGACTTCTCTACTCTTCCTAAAATTCATACCGAACTAAACATAAAGAACCCTGAATGGGTCGTAAAATAATAGAGGTCAAGGAAGTGAGGAAAAGACCCCATAAGAAATGTGGACTACATATTGACGCATTTTTTACTGTTTTTTTTTTTTTTTATATATCCCCCTTTTGGGCTGGTTTACATACATAATTGGATTAGTAATGATGGTTATAGTATACAGGGGAAAGGATACAAACATCCCCCAAGAGATTACCAATACTATGGTGGCGAATGTTAAGCACTTTATTTGTATGCACTTTATAGAAATATTGAAGTTAAATAATAGAATATGAAGCACCTTAATTAATTACATAATGGAGTAAAAAACCTATATTATGGTGATGAAATATAAACACTTTATTTGTATGCACTTTAGAGAGATATAGAAATTTAAAAATAGAACTTGAAGCACCTTAAATACATAAAGGAGTAAAAAATTGAAGATTGGATAGATTTACTAGTGGTATATATAAGGTTGTAGAAAGAATAATAATATGAATTTTGAGAATTTAGAATGAACTATTAATACCTTGTAGAATTGAGATTATCGCTAGTATAAAATGATAGTTATTATGTAAATTTTACATACGGATGTAACGGGGGGAAAATTAAGCACTTTATTGATATGCACTTTATAGATACATAGAAAAATTTAATAGATTATTAAACACTTTAAAACACATAAAGTAATAAAATTTTAAGATTAGATAATTAGCATGCTATGGAAATATAATCTTTTTTTTTTTATATATTTATGTTTGTATATCGGAAGCGATCTGTAATGAAGGGAGTCCATATCATTCCTCTGGCAGTATAGGAGGAAAAGAGAGAAAAAAAAAAAAAAAGAAAGAAAAAAGGGGGTATTTGAAAATATTACTATTAGGATTACTGCTAAACAGTAAAGTCTTAGTTTGAGTTGACTATAATATCTAGAGTAAATGGTATGGACCTCCTCTCGGATATAGCTATATAGGGGGAAATTTAGGTATTCTGTTATTCTATGGTAAAAGGTTAAAGGGTAATTTATAAAAATTTAAATAACTTTATTTGGTTAAAGTCCTGACAGAAATTGATTACAGAAGAGAAGTAAAGATAGGGAAATAAGAATACATGATCTCCCAACTAATAAACTAGTAAGTTTATTAAAACTCCTAGCATTTCCTAAAATTGGCATAATAGCCCTAAAAAATAATATAAAAAAGTATGAAAATAAGTAAACTTGGACCTAGTTCAAGTCCAAAGAAGAACATGCCCAAGGTTTGTAAGAAAGTACGAATTAATGAATTTCCCAGGGGTACAGTTTATACAAGTACAATTAATGGCGAGAGGTGAGACAGAATTAGATATATTAAAAAGAGACCACAAAAAATACAAAAGATGAAGGTAAATGCAATAATTGTAAACAATGGTTAAAATAATAACTCATAATGTCAATGGACTAAATTCACCATCAAAAAGGAAAATAGCTTATAATAATTATAAAACAAAAAAAGCAGATATTCTCCTATTACAAGAGACACATTGGGGTAAAGACACCCTAAGATATGTAAACAATAAAAACTATAATATTAAAATAGATTCAACATATAATAAAAGATCTAGAGGAGTATCAATTATTTTTAGTCATAATATAGAAGTCCTTGAGGAAGCTAAAATTATTGATTCCTTAGGAAGATATATAATATGGTGTGGCACAATAAATCGAGTAAATATGACAATAGCCAATATATATCTCCCAAATGTAAAACAAACTAGATATTTCAAAAAGATACTGAAAGAAATAAAAAAAATTAGAAAGGGACAATTAATAATTGGAGGGGATTTTAATATGGTGTTGGATCCGGTAAAAGACAGAATAGGAACAATAAAAAAAAATTCTGAAAATCAGATTAAAAAGACCTCTAAAGATTTTGAAAAAATAACATCTAATGATGATCTTTTTGATGCATGGAGATTATTACATCCATATGAGAGGGATTATACCTTTTTTTCAAATCGTTTTAATTCCTACTCAATATTAGACTATTTTCTAACAGATATACATAGAACAAGACAGATTAAGGATATATAAATAACTACTGCTACATGGTCAGATCATTCAATGGTATATATTAATTTGAAAGAAGAAAAGATAAGTAAAAATAAAAAAAATGGAAGCTAGACTTGATCCTATTTAAGAATGAACATACTTTGGAATTCCTAAAAAAGGAAACAAAGGAATTTTTTTAAATTAATAAAAATACCGTAGACTCACCATCCATGCTCTGGTGTGCATATAAATCAGTTATAAGAGGTCAAATGATTTCACGGATGGCAGTGATGCATGGGGAAAGGGGGAAACCCTTGAGATTACTGTATATAGAATTGGAGAAACAAATAAGAGAAAATAGAGCGAACCCATTGATTGCTAAAAAGAAAGCCCAAATAAATAAAATTTTACAAAATCAGGTTGATTCTCTGATTTGGAAATTTCAACAATACAATTTTTTAATGGGTAATAAAACAGGTAAATACCTGGCCAATAAACTGAAAAGACAAAAAAATAAAAATAAAATATATAGTTTAAGAGGACCTGATAATGTTCTGAATACTCATCCTGATAAAATAAGTGAAATTATGAAGACGTTCTACAGCTCACTATATAATTTAAATAGTAATTCTACATTTAAAAAACCTAGTAAAGAAGAGATAAATACATTTCTGAGTGAAGTGACTCTTCCAAAAAGAAGAAGATCAAAGCGTTTTAGACCAAGATATCTCCTTGGAAGAAATAGAGGATGTAATTAATAAAGCAAAAGTTAATAAAGCCCCAGGTCCAGACGGCTTTGACCATCTATATTATAAAATGTTTCAAAAAGAAATTGGTGAACATTTGCAAAATATGTTTAATGAGATTAAAAATCATGGGAAAATACCGTCAGAACTATCAGAAGCTAAAATAATCAATATCCTAAAACCTGGGAAAAATCCAGAAGAAGTAACTAGCTATCGTCCTATTTCACTTATTAATATAGATCTAAAAATATATACAAAAATCATGGCTAACAGATTAAATAAAATTATACCAAAGTTGATACATTTCGATCAATCGGGCTTTGTTCAAGGCCATCAGGCATCAGACAATACCAGACGTCTGATTGATTTAATGTTCTCCATTCGGAAAAGAAGGATCCCCACACTAATCCTGTCATTGGATGCAGAAAAAGCATTTGACAGGGTTAGTTGGGAATTCTTGGATGCAGTATTACAGAAGTTCGGGTTTGCCAATTTTGCTTCTAAAACAATTAAAGCTATCTATAAGGATATAACAGCTTATATTGCAGGTACAAACTTCGAAACAGAGAGGTTTGGGATTAGTAACGGTACACGACAGGGATGCCCCCTTTCCCCATTGCTTTTTCTGTTATTTATGGAACCATTGGCCTCATTAATAAGGAAAGATGAAAATATCAAAGTTATAATAATAGGAAACAACGACTATAAATGCTATTTGCGGACGATATCATGCTAACATTAACAGACCCAATAGATTCATGTGCCAATTTACAACTTTTGCTAACAAATTTTGGTAGAGTTTCGTATTTTAAAATAAATCCTCTGAAATCAGACAATATTCATAATTATATAGAGCAAGATACATTAAATAAATTAAAAAAAATTATATGCATTTAATTGGAATACTGAACATGTCACTCATTTAGGTATAAAATTTACTTTCCAAAACAATAAAATTATAGTAAATAATATAACAGAAATATTAAAACAGATCAGAATAATATTATATGATTGGAATACAACAAGATTTTCAAGGCCGGACAGAATAACTATAGTTAATATGAGTATTGTCCCCAAAATAACATATTTACTTAGATGTGTTCCGGAAAAAGTTCCGGAATATATCATTAAAATAATTCAGCAAATAATAGATAAATTTATATATGCAGGGAAAAAAGTGAGAGTTAAAAAAACTATAACAAATAGAAAGTTCGAACTGGGAGGTATGGGATCTCCAGATATGAAAACGATCAGTGAAAATATAGCAATATCTCATATAATTAATATGAATTTACAACATAGGATAATAGGATGGAAAAACATTGAGGAAGAGCTTGTGGGAATTATTCCAATAAGAACATTGCTGGGGAAATTTAATGGAAAAGAAGCAATATGGGAGAAATTACCAGAAGGTATTAGATCTATTATAAAATTCTGGGGGGAAAGCAAAATTAGAGCAGAGTTATTTCATATACCTTCCGCTTCTATACCTATAGATATACTAAGAGATAAATCATTTAATATAGAAGTGAATTTAATGGAAAAAGCTTCAATTTTGTATATAGCTGATCTATATCCAGCAGGCAGCTTATTAAAGCAAAGGGAACTTCAGGAGAAGGGTGTTTCAAAATCCTTCTCATGGATAAAATATGGAATAATGCTAGAAAAAATGAAACAAATGGGATTTATATGTGATAAAATAGATAAGTTGTACGACCTGGAAGCAATCATGATTAAAGGTCAGGTGAATCATCTGGTATCTAAAATTAGTAAAAGTAGGATTAAACTTATGAAATTTGAGAAAACAAAGAGTCTAAAAGATTGGGAATATAACCTTAATATAGACTATAATGAGCAAGAATGGTTAAGGGCCTTTAGGTTAATAAAGAAATCCTCTATTAATACCATGTATAGAGAGGTGTATTTTAAATTGACACAAAAGTGGTATATGGTTCCAGCAACTATGAAAAAGATTGATTCCCAAAAATCATCATTATGCTGGAAAGGCTGTGGCAAAGAAGGCAATGCACAACATATTTGGTGGGAATGTGATAAGATAAGAAAATTCTGGGAAGAATGTTGTGGACACTTGACTATAATTGCAGGGACAAGATGTCCGTGTTCCCCGGAGTTAATATTGTTCCATATAGGGTTAGAATTTTTTTTTCCCAGCAATAAATTATTGATATCCCATATATTACTGATCATTAAAGCAATGGTAGTTAAATATTGGAATAAATTGGAAATTCCTAAGTGGAAAGAGGTCATCAATAAAATCAATTACAATAAAGATTTGTTGAAAGAAAATATTAACGAAAAATCCAAGAAAATAAACACTATCAATTGGACTATCTGGGAGCAGTATATGGACAAATATTAAATGGGGAACATGGAAAAAGAAATATTTGAAGTCGATGGTTATTGACGATTGCTGGATCTACAAACACTGTTATTTAGTCCAGAGATAAGGGGGGGGGAAATTCTTTTTGCTTATTCTCTTTAGAATTAAATATTGGTTTATTGTGTCTATGGACTGTCTTTTTCGGTCACGGATCGCTATGCTGTACATGTGTGTTTTGTATCTACTGGGAAAATAATTTCTTTTTTTTTTTTATGATGTATGTATGTTTTATGTTCAATAGAAAAAAATAAAATAAAATAAAAAAAAAAACATAAAAGACTCTGCTTA
This sequence comes from Discoglossus pictus, assembly GCA_027410445.1. Taxonomy (NCBI): domain Eukaryota; kingdom Metazoa; phylum Chordata; class Amphibia; order Anura; family Alytidae; genus Discoglossus; species Discoglossus pictus. The sequence continues at coordinate 203,025,762 of CM050167.1, forward strand.
TATCTCTTAGCTGTCCCAATTTCTTAATGTCTGGCAGCAATTTGACCAAAATGTGTATACGAGAGGAGAAATGTATGACTTTGCTTGATTATCAAAAAGTATACATTCTTGCAAAACATCGCTGGGGCCCACAGAGAAAGCTGGCCTTCCTGTAATCTGTTTAAACCTACTTATTAAGCTGGTGAGAAAAACTAAGAAAAAAGCACAAGAAGCAGAGGAGCATATAATGTTATGGGAAGAGCCTTGCTGACTTTTTTTCTCTCTTCTATGCTGTTTAAATAAGGAATTTAAAGTAATAAATTTTTAAGCACACAGAAGCACTTCAATTGTAAATATAAAAATAAAGCACTGATGCAATGATTATTAAGCTGATGAAACTATTTCTGACCATCTACAAGGGAATACATTCTGGGATTGCCAATGGAGAATACAACTATATTAGAAATCCATCAAGCTGGTGAGAGAAGTTTGGTGTAAGTTTATCTAATTACTTAAACTTGAAAGCACTAAATCCTTTTTGAGCTGGTGAAAGAAGCTTTTAAAAAAGGATTGAAGGAAAAAGGAATATTTCCTGGAGTAGACGCTAAAACACTGAAATGTAAAATATCATTGTAAGTACGGCTGGGATTTTTTATAATCCACCTCGAAGTTGCGAAATTGGTGAAGAAAAAGTTCTTAAGCGTTTTTGTATAATACTCTTAGGACCTTTCTCTGTAATTTATTTTAAATCCTCTTCAGTTGGTGAGAGAAGCTGAGGGGGGGAAACTTATTTTAGATCTCTTAAGAAGGGCAAGAGAATATGCTATTGACTTGTCAAGTCATTTGTAAAGATGTAATTCTTTGATAAGACTAAACTGAAACATTAGAAGATAACATTTTATAATTGTTATAGATTGACATGAAACTATTATTATCTTTGAATTTAAAGTGATTAAAAGACCAAGCATGAACAGAGATAACAGGGGGGAAACTCTGTCTATTAATTGAAAATGTTATGGAGCTGGAAAGTCTGAAGTAAAACCATCACAAATACATATATAAGAATTAATTTATTTGTTTAAATGACTTATATTAGAACTCTGGAAAGACTTAACTTGCAAAGGAAAATTATTATGCTGTTATGAATATATTGATAATTGACTCCTAAGCAGTCTGTTAATTAGAAGCTGAATTTTATATAATTAATTTTAAGCTAACAAAAAATGTCTTGCACTCATTGTATAAGGGGCTGTAAATTATTGACAAATAATTCTGAGCCTACATTTTTCTGATAAGATGAAGCCGACCAAGAGAATATGACTTTTCGATAACAAAGGCTGAGACTTTTCTAGGCGGGTAAAAGGGGAGTCTCACTAGGCTGGATAGAGAAGTCTGGGGGACTCTCTGCTGCTTTGGAGAAAACAGAAGGTCATGTTCTCTTTTCAAAGAAGGTAGATTTCTTTAGTAAAGTGTATATCTTATATTCATACTTTAATTGTTTGGAAAACAATTTTTGGACTTCTTGCAACTTGTTCTAAACCCTTTTTAGAACAAGGGTTTATAAATAAAAGGAAAGGGGGGGAGAAAGAGAAAGAGGAGAAAGAGAACAGGGATAAAGTCTTTATATTCATTTTTTTAAAGCAGGATTTAAAAAAAAAAAACAATTGTCAAGTATATTCGTAAAATATATTTGGGACACAGTGCAATATACTCTAAATCCTTTGAGGCTCGTGAGAGAAACAAAAAGGATAGAAGAGAAAAAAAAATATTACTTCTTACAATAGAAGTTAAAACGTTGAATTGTTAAATCTGTTGGAAAATATTGCTGTGACTTCCAGTAATCTGTTTTAGATATTTTATAGAATAGTGAATAAAAATTGTCATTAATCTGTTAATATTTGAAGTTAAAGGGGTATTCAATATATTGTACAAGCTTTATTAGGGAGATGAGGTTTATTTAAGTAATGGATAAGTATGTGAAAATCCCCTAGTGTTGGAGACATGGCGGGATCTAGAAATAACAGAAGTGATAGAAAAAGTAACCCTCAAAAAGATAATAATGAATTTAACGATCTAGAAACTTCGAAAGGAACATTGCTTTTTCGGAAAGTTGAGGAGACACTTGGGTTCCTTCAAAAAGAAAGAGAGTGAATTTAATAATTTCATAATAGCTAGAATCTACTTATCAACAGATGCTGTTTGCTTTGGATAATTTCAGAAGAATGTGAGTGGTGTGGGGGATAAAGAGAAAGGGGAGGAAAAAAGTGATTTTTTTTTCTTTTTTGTGTTTTTTTTTTGTGGTTATGATTTGAGGGGGAGGATGGGGGACCAGAATTTCTAAAAAGGAAAAAACAGTAAGAAAATTCTAAAGTTAGTAAGAGGGACCTCCTGGAATGTAGGAGGTATAAACTCCCCAATAGAAAGAAAGGCTATTCTGAAACATTTAAACAAATTTAGGAACAGACATTGCTCTCTTGCAAAAAATACATTTTAATATTAAAGAATATAAAAAATAGCTAGAGACTGGGTATAAGAAGCCTTTTTAAACAAAGGATTAAATTATCAATACAAAAAAAAAATATTGAAAAAGAAGGGTGTTACATTATTATACAGCTGTGGATTGAACAAGAACAATTTTTTATATGAAATGTATATGCTTTAAACAAAGATCAAATTATTTTTTACATGAAATAATAGCAAAAATCTCTTCTTCAAACGATGATTAATAATCAATCATTATGGTTAGAGATTTAATATTGTCTCATTTGGGGATCTAGAAAGAACCAAGATATTTAAAGGTTTCTGCAATCAAAGGAAATGGTCTTTGAAATAAGATAAAATTATATTAGTAGAAAAATACTAAATAATTTATATTGAATTGATATTTGTCACATTCACAAAAAAAGAGTTCACTTTTCATAAAAAAAAAACACCAATCTTTATTGCAGATAGATTATTTTTTAACTTTCATCAAACTAATAGAAAAGATTGGAAATCCACAAATAGGAAATTTTGTCCTATCAGATCACGCACCTATAATGACTAATATTAACCATAATTTTTTATTTATATGAAAGATAAATAGGATGAATTTCACAGTGACAATAAAGCACATATCGACACTATTTAAATATTTTGGGAGACCGCTTAAGTAGTCCTTAGAGGAAATATTATCTACTGTTATTATAAACAGAAAAAACAATGGGCTAAAAAATGCAAGTTCTTACTCAAAATGTACTCAATTCTATTCTTCCTACGGAGATGATCCCAATTTACAAAGTCATAATAAATTCATAATGGCAAAAAAGGAGATAGACAATTACTTAATGGTTAAGGCACAGAGGTCTGATTATTACATATATAGCAGATTCTTTAAAAATGGAAATAAAATATCTAAAATGCTTGCTAATCTTTTGAAAAAAGGAAAAGGCCTTAACTATATATCCAATATACAAGAAAGAGGTAGAATAATTAGCAAATAAAGAATGCTTCTTTCGAATATTACTCTAAAGTCTATACCAAAGGAAAAATAGAGTAGGGAAAAAGGGAGGAATTTGGGTGGGAAAAAGAAATGCTGATGATAACATATACCCAACTGAAAAAATCTAAACAAACCAATAACAATCAATAAGATATAGGGAACTATTAGTTCTCTTAAGAATGAGGTATTGATATAACAATATGTAAAGAATGGAGATTCGTAGAAATGTTCATATTTTTTAGCTAAAAAAACTCAGAATTGACATCCTTGACGTAATTAAAGTAGTTTCTTTTTGTAAAGATAATCATAAACCTTCTATAGTTATCACATTAGATGCAGAAAAGGCCTTTGACAGGCTAAACTGGGATTTCATGAATCAAGTATTACTAAAATTCGGTTTTGAAGATTTTGGAGTGAAATCTATAGGGGCTTTATATTCAAACCCCTCTGCCTGTGTTGTAGGAAATGGCCTAAAAAAAAAAGCTTTCTCTATTACCAATGGGACCAGTCAGAAGCCATTAGAATGAATAAGAAAATTCAAGGAATTCGAATTGGTGATTCTGAGCATAAAATCATGCTTTATGCTGATGATGTGATCAGGGGCGGCCCGTCCATTGGGGCGTCAGGGCAAAAGCCCCCCCAAATATTTTCTTCACCCTGCAATAAAAAAAACACAACAATGTATTAGTATAACCCAAAAACAAATAAATATAAGGTGTACATCATCATTTCAAGTCTAAATAGTATTAAAAATGAAGTAAAGTTAGAAAAGGGACACTGTCACTTTAAAATAACCCTTGCGCTACATTAACTAATGCTGTGTATCTATCGCCCCCTGCCTGCACCCTGTGTGATCAAATTACAATAGTTATACACTGTGTACACTAACCTTTAGACTCTTCTCTCTCTTCAATGAGTCCTGGCCTGGCCCCCTGACCGTTAATGCATGCCGCCCACCATCACAGTGACGATATGCATGGGCGGTCATAAATGTATCAATTAATAAATGACAGTCTTCCATCATTGACCAATCAATGATGGAAGGCTGTCCAGTTACTAAGTGATCAATCTAAACCCACCCAGACCGTTAGCCCTGAGCGCCCGCCAGCAAATAGGGCCTCGAGTTTACATTTTGATTGACTGATACAGTCAATAAAACCACCAGTTCCCTGTCCCTTCCCCCTTTCTGTTTCCTGACCCTGGTCACGCTGAGACTGAGAGACCTCCCTGGCTGAATCTACTCATCTGCTCTGCCTGCCTAACACAGTAAGTCTACACCTGCCTCTGCCTGGCACCTGCCCCTGCCCCTGGCCAAACCAAAACCCCTAGTAGCCCCTAATAAAAGTTAGGGGTGACCAGTTACCCCCAGTCCCCCACTATGCCTGCCTAGCCTGCCAGTGCCACCTACCCAGCCACCCACCAACTACCACCGACGACCCCAGCCATCACCCCCATGTGGCCTGTGCCACCCCCGATCAGGCCTGCCCTATGCTAGCCTAGCTATGCCATCATGCCACCACCGGATTACCCCGATCACGGGATCGGGGTAGTCGGGTGGTGAGCGGGGTGGCACAGGCCCACATGGGGGTGATCGGATCACCCCCTTGATGAGGCCTGTGCCACCCCTGATGACCTCCATGTTGCCGCCCTATGCCACCCCCGAGGCCCGATCACCACCGGGCCCCCGGCACCACCCCGATGCGGCCTATGCTACCCTGGGTATTCGGGCACGACGGGCAGTGAGCGGGGTTGACCAGGCCACATGGGGGTGGATGTTCACCCCCATGAGGCCTGTGCCACCCCTGGTCGTGGCCTATGGGCGACCGATGGGCGCCTGACCGTGACCGACCCCACCCTGGATGAACAAACTACCTACCCCCCCCCCCCTATTTTTATTCCATTTTTAGAAGTGACAGGCACATATACATGCCTGTTACTTCTAAAGATAAAATAAAAATAAGGGAAGGGGAAAAAAAATACAGTAAAAAGTAAAAACATTATTACAATTAAACAGTAAGCTAACACATTGTTAGTACAGTTAGTAACACATTTTATACAAAAATAAACAGCTTTAAACAAACATTAAAAATAAAATAAAATAAACAACAGCACATACTTACCTGTAAAATTGACCCCTCCAGCGTTGGCCTTCTGTCCTCTCTGGATATAGTCATGAAAAATAAATAATCCATGTTGATTGAAGCCAATGGTCAAATAAAATAATCCATGTTGATTGAAGCCAATGGTCAAAATAAAATAATCCATGTTGATTGAAGCCAATGGTCAAAAATAAAATAATCCGAAAAATCAATGGAGCAGGTGGTGTGGCTAGCAGCAAACAGAGAGGAAGCACAATTACAGAGCTCCCTGCAAAAAGGCTTTAATACAACATGAAATTACCAAGCAATTTGGATTATTTTTGATCTACAAGACCAGATGCAGTGACTGAACAGTCTGGATTGCTCTAGCACTGTGCAGCAACTTTTGGACTTCACTTTAGCACAGATCTACTGGACTGAAAGATACTGGATGGGGCACAATCAACAACTATTGGAAAGGTGTCTGGTGAGTCTAAACCCCAAAGGGGACCCTTTTATGTCATCCTACCCCAGCTAGACCCCAGCTCACCTACCCAGGGAAGGGCCTCTTGATGGGAGATATAAAGTGGAGCACAACATATAATTTTTCACTTCATAAAAATTAACAAGCACTCTATATGGGTTACTACTGAAAGCTAACACAGGGTAAAGCTAGCAATAGCCCTGCAACTACACACAGACACTGGTGGACATAGAAAAAAAGGGATTAAAGTGCATTCAATGAACTTCTACACCAATCTGGGATCATAAGGAGCAAGTGGAGTTGTACCCCCACACCCCAGGGACTGTACCTTTACAGCATCTCATTGCTGGGACACATATGTTTGCAACCATCATTAAAAGCTCTGTTTATTAAATCCTAATTGGTGCTGGACTCTCATCAGCAAAGCAATTGAAGCAAAACTGCCACAGCCAAATGTAATGAACTGTTTAAGACAAGGAATTTGCTTTTTTTTTTCCTTAATCCCTTATCATCTTAACTTGTTTATGTTATATGAGATAAAGGGATCGGCTACACTGGTTGTATAAGCTTGCTGATGACTACTCCCTGTATAAAAGACAGCTCAACACTACCACCAAGTGGCAGCTTACGAAAATTACATGCTCAGGCTTAAAAATGCAAATCAGGAATGCAATATATATATCTGTGCTTCTGAAAATCCACTACAACTGACATGCCTATCAGTGCCTCTGAAATCCACTACAACTGACAAGCCTACTTAGGCCTTTACAACCCAGTGGCCTTTGATTTTGTTGCTATTGTCTACTGAAGTTTGTTAAGTGTGTGACTAGAGCCTGATTTGCATTCTTATGTTCTAGTCCTATTTCAAACGACAGCCAAGCCCTGATTTTTTGTTGTCAATATTTACAGCTGTGGCAAAGAATCCAACTATCATTGCCTTGGAACTGTGACACACAACTCTGCAAGTTCTTATGCCTCACTCCCCTGTGATAGGGGGCATTTTGTGACTTGTGGTTTCTATGCTCTAACTAGGGCAGGGCTAGGCCCAGTGACTGACTGCCATTCTGATTTCACTAAGTGCATGCAGCTGCCTGACACCAAAGGCAGGTGGATACAATTGTTATCTGTCAAAGTAGAAAAGGGGCACCATCTACCCTACATTGGAAGTTCACAGATTCTCATGTGCACAATAAAAGTATTTTATTCCTTCTTTGGCAGATCAAGCTACAATGTGGCTGGTGCTGAGCAGAGCACACTACAATTCAGCCGCCCGATGGTCAAAGTGACAATTCCTGAAGCACTCTGGTAACTTACTATATCTTGGGGTCTAATGGGGTGCACATATATTTAGTGTACTGCAATAAAGATATACAGCACTACTACCCAGAGAAATTTCAGGAATATAACATCAGTGATCTTAAAACTACATTAACTTACTACTACAAGAAATTAAGACTATCAATTACATCTGATACTTCCCTGGTCTGCCACTGCCATCTGGTGGAGGAAAGTGGTAAACCACAAAGGGACTTCCTGATAGCACAAAGCTTATGGGGCATATGTTTCACATGAGAGACTTGATATTCTCCAGGATGTAACTTCCTATTCCCATATGCCCGTTACATGGGGACACTTACAAACGCAAAAGTGACAAAATACCTTTTCTTATGTCATGGCTGGAGTAGCTACGAGAAAAAGTAGCAAGAATATACAATCTTATTACTTGCCTAGAGCGTCACCCCTTGCATCTCAAAAACAACAGCCTAACTCAAAAACCACGGCAGCAACAACGATGGAGCATACAGCGCCAAGCACTAAGGGTGATATCCAAGACCTCAAAGACCTGATCCTCACATTCAGGGAGGACATCAGAGCGGACATCCAAAAAGTCTCAGCAGACTTGACGTCCGAGATAAAAAGAGTGGACGCTAAAACTGACTCGCTTGAAGAGAAATATAACAAACTAAAACAATCTCATGTCAAGATTGAGGAAGAAATCTCCATGCTAAAGGAGGAGCAAGCCCGCCACTTAACATTTCAGGAAGACCTAGAAAATAGATCTCGGAGACAGAATATCAGACTGAGAAACGTACCTGAATCAGTAACTGACCTCCATCTATACATGTCAGAGCTCTGTGAGTTTCTGCTACCAAATCTGGACTCTGAGCAATACAGACTGGACCGGATCCATAGAGCTCTGGGAGGTCGTTCCACCATGTCTGAACGCCCCAGAGATATCATCGCCCGCTTCCATTACTATACAACTAAGGAAATGTTCATGAGAGCATCCGGGGGGGTATCCCTGACATCGAAGGGCACAGACCAAGTGTCTTTGCGGACCTCGCTCAACAAACGTTATTCAAGAGGAAAATGATGAAACCACTCCTGGACAACATCCTGGCCCATGGCTGGAAATACTCTTGGGGCTTTCCATTTCACCTACTGATTGCCAGGGACGGCAAGTTCTTTACCATCAGAACCCTAGAGGAGGGGATGGCCCTTCTAGCTACCTGGGGCATTACTTTAACAGATGCTCCTGGAGTTTCTGGCGACAGCCAACCCGTCAGGGAGTTGACAGAGGGTCCCCGAGGAAGAACAGTTGGTCTTAATTCTCGTGGTAGAGGTTCCAACCTCCCCTCCAGAAGACATCAAAACAGGGCCCCTGACCAGCCAGATGTGCCATAGATCCAATAACACTGTGATGTATTGTTATATGATATGTTATAGTTAGGTTCTACCTCTTATTTTGATCTTCTAAAACTTGCGACCAAAAATATGAACAGACATGACTAGTTAAACTCTTGCATAACTATCTGTCAATTTAGAAGAATATTTCTTCTTTTTTTTTTATATAGATATTGATAGTGTCCCTTAAGGGCTTCACCATATACACACCCCCCGGCGAATCCAGTCAGTATTGGAGTCTAATACTACTGGACTCACCAATTTAATTAAAAGGACAGCGCTCGCTCTCCTTGAAGTAGTGTTATACTACGTTCCTAGTTTTGTTATATTCTATTAGTATAATTTTATTTTTAGAATTAAAAAAAAAAGTTTTTTTTATTTTTATTTTTTTTGATAAATTTGTGTCAACAACTTTGACGCCGGATTACTTGACAAGCAGTTTCAACCACTGTATATCGTTGTGTTCTCCTCATCCGTTCTACCCTAACTTTTTACTTTACGTTTACATCAATTTGCACAGTGAAGTGACGCAGGTGGTTTCTGGACGGAGTCCCAGCGGGAGGCTCATCAGACTAGATACTCGAAGGCGGCTATAACCCTTAGTGCTCTACTAAGCTTGGCCTTGAGCCCCAGACAAACGGTGAGTCATGAATATTAATATCATTTCACATAATGCTCAGGGCCTGAATGAACCGATTAAGAGAGGGGTTGCCATAAAAGAGTATCAGAGACTAGGGGGAGATGTAATATTTGTGCAAGAAACACATTTTAAGAAACTAGCGGTCCCCAAATACTGGGGGAAAGCATATAAACAAACTTTCCACTCCACCGCAACAGAAAAGAAAAGAGGGGTGACTCTCCTTATTCATAATAGGCTTACATTTCGCCACACCCGCACTCAGACAGACCCAGAGGGTAGATATGTGGCAGTACATGGCACCGTTCATGACCAGAAAATTACCTTCCTTAACATATATGCGCCAAACACTGATCAGAAGCAATTCTTCACTAAGATTTCAGATCTGATTATGGGCTGGGAGCACTCCCTCCTGATCATAGGGGGGGACATGAACACAGTCCTAGATCCATCTACAGACAAATCAACTGCTACCACTAAACTCACACCTCCCACGGCTACCCGAGCTCTTAAACATATTCTCAGATCTAATTGCCTGATAGACAGTTGGAGGATAATGAACCCCACTGATCGAGAGTATACTTTTTACTCCCCCAGACATCTGTCACACTCCAAAATTGATTACCTGTTCATTCAACAACACCTATCACTAAACTTAGAAGCAGCTTCCATTCGACCCATTTCGTGGTCAGATCATGACCTGGTTCTGATCTCCCTGTCTGGACTTCTACCAGCGGGACGGTCCCCCTCGTGGGCACTAAATCCCTGTCTATTAAACGATCTAGTCCTAAGGGAAAAAATCAGCAGTGCAATTGTGGAATACTTCGGGATCAATAGTGGGGGTGAGGTAGACGGGGGAGGAGTGTGGGCAGCCCATAAGGCAGTGATTAGAGGAGTTTGTATTCAGCTAGGAGCAGCAGCGGAAAAAGCAGATAGAGTGCAAATTAGGGACCTCAATAGCAAGATCACAGAGTTACAATCACTATTTGCCAGGAATCATGATCCTAAGATCTACAATGAAATTCTGAAATACAAACACACCTTAAACACAATGCTCAGGAAGAAGGTGGTCTCCATGCTACAACGTACGCAGGCCAGCTTCTTTATGAGCACCAATAAACCTGACAGTATGTTGGCCAGAAAGCTTAAAGCACAGAGGGCGGACTCATTCATCCCAAAGATATTTACTAAAGGGAAAGGCCCGGTCTCTAAACCAGACCAGATTGCTGATGTCTTTCGACAATTTTATACAGAACTGTATTCCGCCCCCTCTCACTCAGGATCCTACTCTCACAAATCACAAATTGATGAATTTCTTTCTGGGATTCAGCTGCCACAAATTGAGGAATCACAGGCAGAGACCCTAGCAGACCCCATAACTGCTGAGGAAATTAAACAAGCTATTAAGGCCACGAGATCACATGCAGCACCTGGTACGGATGGATTCACAAATTTTTATTATAAACAATACATCGATCTCTTGCTACCGCACCTCCAAGAATTATTTAACAGTTTCCTTTCTGGTTCTTCATTCAGACCAGAATTTCTAGAGGCTAAAATTATCGTAATACCCAAAGAGGGGAAAGACCCAGCACAGTGCGGTAGTTATAGACCGATCTCATTGATCAACACGGACCTCAAACTATATTCCAAAATAATGGCAAACAGATTGGCCCCATTGTTGCCGGACGTGATCCATCCGGACCAGGTAGGCTTCATCTCAGGTAGAGAAGCACCCGACAACACCAGGAGAATCTTTAACCTGATAGACTTGGCTACCAGAGAGGATATCCCGCTAATGCTCCTATCTTTAGACGCCGAAAATGCATTTGATAGGATAGACTGGACTTTTATGTGGAAAACATTGGCGAAGTTTGGTCTGGGGGACGGCTTTTTGAAGGGCATTATGCCTTTATACAGCGATCTTAGAGCATGTATTATATATCAGGGATTTGTGTCCAAACAATTTAATATTACTAGGGGAACTAGACAGGGCTGCCCACTCTCCCCCTTGCTCTTCGCCCTTAGTCTTGAACCATTGGCAGCGGCAGTTAGGAATTGTCCAAACATTAAAGGAGTGCAGATTGGCCCTAATGAGCATAAGCTCAACCTTTTTGCAGACGATATCATGCTGTCACTTACAGATCCAATACCAAGCCTGCCTGATTTATTCCAATTGCTCACAGACTTTGGCAGAGTGTCAGGGTTCAAAATCAACACTAACAAGAGCATAGCCCTCAACATTACACTACCCCAAACGGTGAAACAGAACTTAGAAAACAGCTTTCCCATAAAATGGGCACCCAAACAGATAACTTATTTGGGTATTCATATTCCGCGGTCTATAGCGTTGGTATACGAGGCAAATTTTCCTCCTGTCTTTAACAGAATCAAGGCAGATATCTCCAAGTGGTCCTTCCTTAACATCTCATGGTTGGGCAGAATAAATTCCATCAAGATGAATGTGATTCCCAAATTATTATACCTATTTAGGACAATCCCAACCCCGATCAGGTTACCCGACCTTAGAGTGTTGCAAAAAACACTTTTTAAGTTCGCATGGAATAACAAGAAACCAAGAATTAATAGAACCACAATGTGTGCCTAAACAGAAAGGGGGGCTAGCCTTCCCTGATCTAATCAAGTATTATAAGGCCACTAGATTAGCTCAAACCACGACCTGGTTTAAAAAAGAGGCCATACCGGTGTGGGCAGACATAGAGAGGCAACTTCTAGAAGACAAGCATTGGGTACTATCGCAGGTTTTATGGCTTAGCTTAGGTCGGGACCTACGAACAGGAGAGTTACCAATTTGTATTAGCCACTCTTTGAAATTATGGAAAGACCTGAACAGAAGGGTGGACCTCCTGAGCATGGGTTCTGGCTTGATTCCACTATGGCAATCACACAAAGGTCAGCACCTCAATAAATTTACCCAGATGAAATGGTGGATAAAGAACAAAATAACAATTGTGGCAGATACCTGGGTGACCTCACAAAGCAACACATCGTCAATTATCACTGACATAATTCAGGTGCCACATAGAGAGTGGCTTAATCTGATGGCAATTAATGAGACACTAACACACTCTACGAAAATCAACAAATATCACACCAAATCTCCCTTTGAGAAATGCTGTATCAACAATCCCGGAGGTAAGGCCAATATAGCCATCATTTACAATCAGATGGTGTCTCTCACCAACAGGGTTAAACCACATTACCAAACTGCATGGGAGGCTGACTTGCAGGTAACTCTAGACGACAGCCAATGGAATAAGATCCTAAAACAAGCCAATACCTCTTCACTAAACGTGACACTAAAAGAAAACTCTTTTAAGACAATAATGAGGTGGTACCTTACACCAGCAAGACTCCATCTTCTGAACAAAACACACCCTGACACATGTTTTAGGGGCTGCACAGACACTGGTACACTGATTCACATGCTGTGGGAGTGTCCGAAAATAAGACCCATATGGACAGCAACATACGACCTATTAGAAACACTTTTGGGGACAACAGTAACACAAAAGCCTGAGGAAGCTTTGCTAGGCCTTCCAATTACGGGGCTATTCAAATCAGAACAATGTTTAACAACACAGATATTTTTGGCCACGAGATGCATCATAGCTAAACACTGGAAACTTACCTCCCCTACTCACATTGAAGTACTTCACAAAATCAGGTTCATTCGGGCTATGAGCTCACTTTCAGCTGAAATTGATGAAAGATACCGTCGATGGGCCTCCTGCTGGGACTTATGGACTCTACGAGGTCCACAATAAGGTTCGTGTGAACTACTTTTATGGGCTGACCTGATGTTTGATCTATGGTTTCACCTTACTGTACCTCCTAGACACATGTCTGCTTTGAGGAATGTATATATGTTCAAGACCTTGTGTGACTTTATATATATGTTTTACATGTTCATGTGTTATTCTAACCAAAAAAGAAAAACTTTGAAAGAAACTTTTTGATATATCTTGTTGATACTTGAGAGATTTGTTATATGATTTGCTGAACTTACGATGTTCTATTTGTTTATTCTTTCAATAAAAAAGTTAATTATAAAAAAAAAAAAAAATAATAATCCATGTTGATTGAAGCCAATGATCAAAAATAAAATAATCCATGTTGATTGAAGCCAATGATCAAAAATAATCCAATCTTGTTTGAAGCCATTGTCCATCCATCCATTCTGGCCCATTGAAAGAGGCCTCCACAAAAAAAAAACGACGCTCTAAAAAAAAAAAAAAACACACTAAAAAGAGCTCCTCCTACAAGGAGCCCCTCCCGCGATTAATTGTTTTTTTCCCACGGTCTGCTATATATACTAATTTTTGAAGGACTCTGATTGGCTGAAATTTTTGATTGACATCGATTTCAACCAATGAGAGTCTTCAAAAAATTAGCAAATCAGCAAGCAGGTATGGAAGCCTGTAAGGGTAAAAAAGGTTAGTGTGAACTTGTTTGACCCTGTATGTATTATACATATTACAGGGCTATTTTATGTGATATACATGTTACAGGATAATATCCTGTAACATGTATAGCCAAAAAATAGCACTGTAATATGTATAACAAATAAAGTGTAATAGAAATGCATGAACAATATAATATACCATGTAATAAAGAACATCAATTAATCAAATAATAAATATCAATTAATATATATTGTTGTATGTATATGTTTATGTATATTTATGTGTAATTTTTTATATATATATATATATATATATATATATATATATTTGGATATATATATATATATATATATATATATATATATATCAAAATTAATATCAATATATCACAATAAATAAATATATATATATATATATATATATATATATATATATATATCAATTTGATAGATATATATATATATATTTATTTATTGTGATATATTGATATCAATTTTTATATATATATATATATATATATATATATATATTTATTTATTTATTGTGATATATTGATATCAATTTTTATATATATATATATATATATATATATATATATATATATATATGTATATATATATATATATATATATTGTGACAAACCACTTCTTTTACAGGTAGGATTGTCACCGATCTTGCAGTAACCACAGCCTTCTAGGGTATACAAAGTCCAGGACACCTTCAGCTCAATTTTCCTTTTTTATTCAGTTTGAAAGTAGGTACTTTAAATAATAACAAAACAAACAAAATCCCTTGCTCTTACTTGAGCTCTTACTAGACAGTACTTGCTATCTGCAATTGGGTGGCTTTCCCACTTACCAATTTCCCAAACAAAAGCAATGTCTTTGCAATAAGCGCAGCCTCTCCTAGCTGTCTTTTCCTCTCTCTTTTGGAGCAGGCTGCTCTCTTCTTTTAAAGGCCTGTCTGCTAATTGAGTAGCTACAGGTGAGTGCCAATTAGCTAACTCATAAAAACCAGATCCAAGCTGTGGTCTGTTATACAGCAACTAGTGCTGTTGGAGCATTGGCCCCCCCTGCTCTCCAAATACTCCGCCCCAGGGACCCATACCATGTTTTGCAGAGCATCAGCTATGCATATTGCAAACTGTAACATCTCTCCCTGGGGCATTTAACTGAGAAATCCTCTGGTTGCTGTCTAGCAAATCAGGTCTGATGTATCTCCCATCAACCACTATTCCACCTTTATGCTCACATATCCTCCCCCCCAGCTCATACCCAAGGGTTTGAGCGACCATGGAAATCAGGGAGTGTACCCTCGAAAGCCCATCAGCATTACCTTGTTGCAGACCAGCCCTGTGTTCCACAGTGAAATTAAAAGATTGCAAACTCAAAAACCATCTGGTTACTCTGGAGTTACTTTCCCTGTTCTGATACATCCACGTCAGAGGAGCATGGTCCGTTATCAATCGAAACCTTCTGCCTAGCAGGTAGTATTTAAGAGAGTCTAATGCCCACTTAATAGCAAGACACTCTTTTTCAACAATAGAGTAGTTCTTCTCATGTGGGTTTAACTTTCTGCTCAAAAAGAAAACAGGGTGTTCTTCACCCTGGTATTCCTGTGAAAGAACAGCCCCCAAGCCCACATCAGAAGCATCTGTCTGAACTATAAAATCCCTGGAAAAATCTGGGGTCACTAAGACAGGATGGCTACAGATAGCTTCCTTCAGACTCTTAAAAGCCTTTTCTGCCTCAGGGCACCATTTAACTATGACTGGGGATTTTGCTTTAATAAGGTCTGTCAGGGGTGCAGCAATGGTAGCAAAATCTGGAATGAACCGCCTATAATATCCAATTAAACCCAAAAATGCCTTTACTTGTTTCTTTGTAAGGGGCTGTGGCCATTTTTGTATGGCTTCTACTTTGGCTTCCTGTGGTTTAACCAAACCCCTCCCAATAGAATAACCTAAGTACTTAGCTTCCTCTAAACCAATCGTACACTTGGAAGGATTGGCAGTTAAGCCTGCTGAGCGGATAGCATCAAGTACCGCTTGAACTTTAGGGAGGTGGGATTCCCAGTCTGCACTGTGGATGACGACATCATCCAAGTATGCTGCAGCATAACGAACATGAGGTTTAAGAATTCTGTCCATCATTCGTTGGAATGTGGCAGGTGCCCCATGTAACCCAAATGGCAATACAGTGTACTGAAACAGGCCACTGGGTGTTGAAAAGGCTGTCTTTTCTTTGGCTCTTTCAGTGAGCGGGACCTGCCAGTAACCCTTTGTTAAATCCAAGGTTGTTAGATAACGAGCTTTGCCCAGTCTTTCTATTAACTCATCAACTCTTGGCATTGGGTAAGCATCAAATTTTGAGAGGGCGTTTAACTTGCGGTAGTCATTGCAGAACCTCCATGTGCCATCAGGTTTTGGCACCAATACAATAGGACTACTCCAGTTACTCTGGGATTCTTCAATGACTCCAAGTTTTAACATGCTCTCAACCTCTAAGTTTATAACCTCCCTCCGGGCCTCAGGAATTCTATAGGGTTTGAGGTTAACTCTTTTCCCTGGTTCGGTTATTATGTCATGTTTAATCACTTTAGTCTTTCCTGGAACTATCGAGAAAACATCCCTATTTCTTCTGATGAAATCTCTGACCTCTTGCTTTTGATGGACAGACAGAGTCTTAGATACGTTCACATCTGGCTCTACTATAGGAGGTTCTGAAGGTTTTAAAGCAACCAGGACCTCCCTGTCCTTCCATGGCTTTAACAGATTTATATGATACAACTGTTCAGGCTTTCTTCTTCCTGGTTGTCTGACTTTATAATTGACATCACTCACTTTCTCTATTATTTCATAGGGTCCATGCCAAGTCGCAAGGAACTTATTCTCCACAGTAGGGACCAGAACCAATACCCTGTCTCCAGGTTGGAACACTCTGACTCTAGCATTACGGTTATAGCTGTTTTTCTGAGCCTGCTGGACTTCCAGCATGTGTTCCCTGACAATAGGCATGATGGTGGCCATTCTATCCTGCATTTGAGCTATATGCTCAATTACACTCCTGTGAGGAGTAGTCTCCTGTTCCCAGGTCTCCTTAGCAATATCCAATATTCCCCTGGGATGTCTTCCATATAATAATTCAAAAGGAGAGAAGCCCGTGGAGGCCTGTGGAACTTCCCTAATGGAAAACAGTAGATATGGCAATAAAAAATCCCAATTTCTTCCATCTGCATCAATTACCTTGCGTAGCATACTCTTAAGGGTTTTGTTGAACCTCTCTACTAAACCATCAGTCTGTGGGTGATATACTGAGGTCTTAAGATGTTTAACCTGCAAGAGCCTGCACAACTCTTTTGTGACTCTGGACATGAACGGGGTCCCCTGGTCTGTCAGTATTTCTTTAGGGATACCCACCCTACTGAACATCAACATAAGTTCCTTAGCTATTAGCTTTGCAGAGGTATTACGCAAGGGAATGGCCTCAGGATAGCGAGTTGCATAGTCCAAGATGACTAATATATATTGGTGTCCCCTAGCGGACTTTACCAGTGGCCCCACTAAGTCCATAGCGATCCTTTCAAAAGGCACGTCAATTATGGGTAAGGGTACAAGTGGACTACGAAAAGTCTTGAAAGGAGCCCTGTACTGGCACTCAGGACATGAGGAGCAATAGTTTGTAATAGCAGCAAACACTCCAGGCCAGTAAAACCGTCTAAGGACTCTCTCTCTAGTTTTTCCGACTCCCAAGTGTCCCCCTAATATGTGGCTGTGAGCCAACTTTAGCACTATATTCTGGTAAGTCTGAGGAACCAACAGCTGCCTAATGATGTCTGAATCCTTTTTTTCTACACGGTAAATTAGGTCATTTTGTACTTCAAAATAGGGGAACGGCAGTGCTCCTCCTGGCTGATTAACAACCCCGTTTACAACTTTAATATCATTTCTAGCTGTCACTAAAGTGGGATCTTCCCACTGAGCGCTTTTAAAGTTACCTGGACTAATTCCAATATCAATTAAGTCCTTATCCTTGTCTGCATTATTAGTAGGCTCCTCACTAGTTTGAGCTGGGTTATCTCCTATTAATACTGGTTTAGGGCAGTATTTTTTCTTTTTCCTTATTTTTCCGTCACAGTGGTCAAAACCCAAGTCAATATCGGAAAAAGGGAACACATTATCCTCGACAGACTGACTCATTTCTGATAAATTTTGGTCTGTCTTTTGTAAAGCTGCCCATAATTTTAGAAAATGAGGAAAGTCTCTACCGATCACTACCTCATGGGCTAACCTAGGTACTACACCCACTCGGTACTTTAAATTCCCATACTGGGTTCCAATATTTACTTCCGCAGTGGGGTATTCCTTTTTATCACCATGAACACAGATAATGCCTATTTTCTGTCCATGATCAGGTTTTACACAAGGTATTATAGACTCTGCTACCAACGTAACCATACTACCTGAATCAAGTAATGCTTTAGACATTTTTCCATTCACAGTTACACAGCATTTATGAGCGTTATTATCATAGTCATTGTTAACAATACCATAACAACTGAGCAAAAATGAACGTGTTCCCTCACTTTTGCCCATATTGCATTCCATAGGTTCATCCTTAAATGGACAGTCTTTGGCCATATGACCATCCTCTTTGCACTTGAAACATTTGACAGTACAGTCTGACCACCAATTAGTTCCTTTCCCAGGCCTATTAGACCTGGATGCCCCCCTTAAACCTTGAACAGTCTTACCCGGTCTTGCAGAATCTTGGGGCTTAGGATTGCGAGGGTTTGCCTGTGAAGTAGGACATAGCAGTTCTCCTGCAGCCGCATATCTTTCCACCAAGGCAATCAGTTGGTCATCAGGGTCTCCATTCAGTTTTCCAGAGATCGCTTGGATTACCTGTTGTAGTCCCTGGGTGACTTTTTGCTGCTCCTCACGGGCTACTTTAAACATCTCCGCTTGTGTCACAACAAGCTGTTTCACCAAGGACTCAGTGCCCTCCATTTGTGTTTTGGCCAGGACTTTAGCACACTCTGCCTGGGCCAGCACCAGTTGCTGCAGGGCTGCACTGTTTTCTGCAGCTCTCCTGTTAGTCTCCTGTTGCACAGAGGAGGATTGGATCAGAGCCTTGATAACATCCTCCATGTTGAGCTTTAAATGACTTCTACCCTCAGGCTTACGTGGGTGCCCGCATTCTCCACCATATGTGACAAACCACTTCTTTTACAGGTAGGATTGTCACCGATCTTGCAGTAACCACAGCCTTCTAGGGTATACAAAGTCCAGGACACCTTCAGCTCAATTTTCCTTTTTTATTCAGTTTGAAAGTAGGTACTTTAAATAATAACAAAACAAACAAAATCCCTTGCTCTTACTTGAGCTCTTACTAGACAGTACTTGCTATCTGCAATTGGGTGGCTTTCCCACTTACCAATTTCCCAAACAAAAGCAATGTCTTTGCAATAAGCGCAGCCTCTCCTAGCTGTCTTTTCCTCTCTCTTTTGGAGCAGGCTGCTCTCTTCTTTTAAAGGCCTGTCTGCTAATTGAGTAGCTACAGGTGAGTGCCAATTAGCTAACTCTTAAAAACCAGATCCAAGCTGTGGTCTGTTATACAGCAACTAGTGCTGTTGGAGCATTGGCCCCCCCTGCTCTCCAAATACTCCGCCCCAGGGACCCATACCATGTTTTGCAGAGCATCAGCTATGCATATTGCAAACTGTAACATCTCTCCCTGGGGCATTTAACTGAGAAATCCTCTGGTTGCTGTCTAGCAAATCAGGTCTGATGTATCTCCCATCAACCACTATTCCACCTTTATGCTCACAATATATATATATATCAATCAATATATATATATATTTATATATTATTATTTTATTTTTTTTGGGCCTATATGTTATTTAAGGTTTTTAAGGTACGGTTGGGGCCTATATGGTCCCAATTTGTTATTTAAGGTTTTTAAGGTACGGTTGGGGCCTATATGGTCCCAATTTGTTATTTAAGTCTTTTAAGGTGCGGTTGGGGCCTATATGGTCCCAATTTGTTATTTAAGGTTTTTAAGGTGCGGTTGGGGCCTATATGGTCCCAATTTGTTATTTAAGGTTTTTAAGGTGCGGTTGGGGCCTATATGGTCCCAATTTGTTATTTAAGGTTTTTAAGGTGCGGTTGGGGCCTATATGGTCCCAATTTGTTATTTAAGGTTTTTAAGGTGCGGTTGGGGCCTATATGGTCCCAATTTGTTATTTAAGGTCTTTAAGGTGCGGTTGGGGCCTATATGGTCCCAATTTGTTATTTAAGGTTTTTAAGGTGCGGTTGGGGCCTATATGGTCCCAATTTGTTATTTAAGGTTTTTAAGGTGCGGTTGGGGCCTATATGGTCCCAATTTGTTATTTAAGGTTTTTAAGGTGCGGTTGGGGCCTATATGGTCCCAATTTGTTATTTAAGGTTTTTAAGGTGCGGTTGGGGCCTATATGGTCCCAATTTGTTATTTAAGGTTTTTAAGGTGCGGTTGGGGCCAATATGGTCAAAATTGGTTATTTAAGGTTTTTAAGGGGCGGTTGGGGCCTATATGGTCACGCTTGCTCTTTTAAGGTTTTAAACGTTACGGTTTGGGTCTTAAACGTTCTAATGTTTTTTTTTTTGTTTTCTATAACTTCCCAGGTGCAAACTATCTGTGGAATCAGATTTCTTTGGACTCGTTGGTTGACTTACTGGACGTGAATACCCCGAGAAGGAGCGTCAACTGTTGGTGAGTATATGGTCACACTTGGACTTTTAAGGTTTTAAAAGTTACGGTTTGGGTCTTGAGATTTCTAATGTTTTTTTTGTTGTTTTCTATCACCCCCCAGGTGCAAACTATCTGTGAAAGCAGATTTGTTTGGACTCGTTGGTTGACTTACTGGACGTGAATACCCCGAGAAGGAGAGTCAACTGTTGGTGAGTATCATTGCCTTTAATTTTCTGTCCATGTGTATAGGTGCAAATTTGATGTTGATGTAGTCTTGTCACATGAGGGTTTGCAATCTGTAATGTATACCAATGAAATCAACACACTGTTATTTTAAAGTAATTTTGTGACATAATATAAATTAATATACCGTGATCTCTTTCTTTTATTGGTATCAATATCAGAAATGAATACTATTGACTCTCTACTTGTGAAGCCTTTCGCCACCCTAACCTATGAGGAGAAGGTGGAAGTAAAACGGTTAGGAGCTGACCAACCAGAGATAAATCTGCAGCAAATCGCAAGAGATAGAGGGAAGCAATATGTCCCAAAACCGTGCAGAATGAGCTACTGGACTGCATGCATGAAGTTATAAAGGAAGTGATTCACCAAGAGCTTAAGGAAGCCCAGTTTGTGGCAATCCAAGCGGATGAAACAACCGATATTTCCGCTAGGACACAGTTCTTTGTAGTCTATCGCTACATTGACAAGAAGCATCAAGTGGTGGAAAGATTTGATGGCTTCACGGAAATGAAATCAACGGATGCAGACTCCATTGCTGCTGTTGTGCTGGAAACACTGAATACTGTTCTCCCAGAGCCAGAAGACAAGAAGAAACTCATAGCTCAAAGCTATGATGGTGCCAGTGTGATGCGTGGAGATCAAGGAGGAGTTCAAAGAAAAATAAAAGACGTGTACCCGAACGCACACTACGTCCATTGCTATGCTCACCAACTGAACCTAATAATGGAGAAAGCAGTTTCAAGGATTGGAAGAGTTAGAGTTTTTTTTTCAAACATAGGCGGCATACCATCTTTTTTTTCACGCTCTCCAAAAAGGACTGGAGTTCTGGATGAGGTAGTTGGTAGAAGACTTCCAAGAGGTGCACCGACACGATGGAACTTCAACGTTAGGACCGTGAACGTGATCTACGAGAACAGAGATGCGCTACTTGAGTGTTTCCAGACAATTGAAGCATGTCTAAACTTTGATCCAACATCTATACGGGAAGCCGCAGGTTTCATTGGAATGCTGGAAGACAGGGAGTTCCTTTACTTCCTTAAATTATTTCATTTAATAATGCCACATGTAGACATCCTCTATAGTCAGCTTCAGAAGCGATACACGGATACTGTTTATATCAAAAAAGTCACAGAAGACTTTGTCGCCAGCATCCAGAAAATCCGTAATTCTGTGGAAGAGATAGAAGCAAGTTTGCCAAGCGATCTAACAGTCAACAGACGGAGTGCGGAGATCTCAACCTTGAGACAACTTTCAAGAGAGGTATGTGACATAGTGGTGGTTCATGCAAAAGAACGTTTTTCATTTTCAAATCACCTAGTCAGTGCCAAACTTGTTCAAAGTGACTTGTATAAAACCCATGACACTTGCTTTCCAACCCAAGCTCTGGAAGACACCGTGCAAGCATATCCAATACTGAAGAAGGAACAATTACGCACTGAGCTGTCACTTCTTTATGGGAAGACAGAGTTTCATACTTGTACAAGTGCTGTTGCTCTGCACAAACTTTTCCATCAATTTAATCTGCAGAATGATTTCACAGAGACAGTAAAATTATTAAGAATCCTGATTACAACACCAATGACTACTGCAGAATCAGAAAGATGCTTCTCAACATTGAAGGGGATAAAAACCTTTTTAAGAAGCACCATGTCCCTGGAGCGGTTGAATGCATTGGCGATGCTCTCAATGGAAAAGCAACTGATTTCCGAGATCCCACACTTCAATGAAAAAACCATTGAGAAGTTTTGTTCTTTGAAAGATCGCCGTGCAAAATTAAAATACAAGTGATTGAAGCAAAGAAGAATGCATACCCCCAAGGTGTGCAAAGATAAACTGCGTTAAGCAGCACCACCTCACACTACCAAACATAACTAGTGGTAAGTAAAGTATGAACGGTGTGTGGGTGTGCATATGGAAGGAGCTATGAAAGGTGTGTGCATGGTCAGTAACAATTGTTGAAGCCTTGGCGTGGTTTGAAGGAATTGGAGGCACTTCCAAGGGTAGCTGTCACTTGTGTACAGGAAGCAAGAATTCCATGTCTGTACAAGTGCTGTTGCTCTGCAGCAACTTTAGCATCAATTTAATCTACATAATTTAACAGAGTGAGTGAAGCTATAAGGAATCCTGCTTACAACAACGAAGACTACTAAAGAACCAGAAAGATGCTTCTCCACATTGAAGAGGATCAAAAAAGTAATTAAAAAGCA
Organism: Discoglossus pictus; assembly: GCA_027410445.1. Lineage (NCBI taxonomy): Eukaryota > Metazoa > Chordata > Amphibia > Anura > Alytidae > Discoglossus > Discoglossus pictus. The sequence goes on from CM050167.1 coordinate 203,048,714, forward strand.
CCATGGCCCTGTAGCGGTTAAATGCATTGGTTTGAAGGAATTGGAGGCACCTTCAAGGGTACATAAAGTTCTCAGAAATGGCACCACCTCACTACCAAAAATAACTAGTGGTAAGTAAAGTATGAATGGTGTGTGGGTGTGCATATTGAAGGAGCTATGAAAGGTGTGTGAATGGTCAGTAACAATTGTTGAAGCCTTGGCGTGGCGTTACTGCTCATATGGTTATCCATATGCTAATTCAACGTGTTTGTTTGACATTGATTATTGTGTGGTCTAAACAGAAGTGAAATGTTGTTGTTTTCTTGAATCCCAAGATCCACTGGTTTGGGCCTATGCAGTGCTGATTGGTCTTCTAAGGTATGTTTGAGGCCTATATGGTCCCACTTGGTCTTCTAAGGTATGTTTGGGGCCTATGGTCACACTTGGTCTTCTAAGGTATGTTTGAGGCCTATATGGTCACACTTGGTCTTCTAAGGTATGTTTGGGGCCTATATAGTTCCACTTGGTCTTCTAAGGTATGTTTGGGGCCTATGGTCACACTTGGTCTTCTAAGGTATGTTTGGGGCTTATATAGTCACACTTGGTCTTCTAAGGTATGTTTGGGGCCTATATAGTCACACTTGGTCTTCTAAGGTATGTTTGGGGCCTATATAGTCACACTTGGTCTTCTAAGGTATGTTTGGGGCCTATATAGTTCCACTTGGTCTTCTAATGTGTGTTTGGGGCCTATATAGTCACACTTGGTCTTCTAAGGTATGTTTGGGGCCTATATGGTTCCACTTGGTCGTTTAATGTTTTTTAAGTATGGTTTTGTTCTTGAATGGTATGATTGATTTGCTTGTTTTCTTTCAACCCCAGGTGCAAACCCTATGTGGCTGCAGATTTGTTTCTACTCATTGGTCAACTTAATGAACGTGAATACCCTGAGAAGAAGAGCCGACTAATGGTAGGTGTCACTCCTTTAATTTTTCTGTTAATACGTATAGGTGCAATTATGATATTGCTGTAGTCTTGTCACATGAGTTTTTTCAATCTATATTGTATACCAATGAATTTAACACATTGTTACTTTACTTCTTGACATTTCTGCATTGCAGATCATGTATTTCAATGGGCTTTACAAGCATAAGGTCATTGGGCGGGGCTTATAAAGGTCATTATGACGTCAGGGGGAGGAGTTATAAAAATGGGTGTGGTTTGAAAAGGGGGGAGTGGCAATGTTTCGCCCTGTCGCCCCTCCAACTTGAAAAGTCACCAGCCGCCACTGGATGTGATATTAACTATAGCCGAACCTAGAAAGTCTTTACTACAGATTCAGGATTTAATAAACAAATTTGGTTTAATTTCTTACTACAAAATAAATTGGTCAAAGACAGAGGTATTAACTATAAATATAGACGAAGATGAAATAACTTCTCTTAAAAACATTTGGGAAATTGATTGGGAGTTAGATAAAATAAATCACTTGGGAATAGAATTTTCAGAAAAATTGGAAAATCTAATTAAAATGTATTTTTCGAAATTATATGACAAAATGAAAAACCAACTAATAAATTGGAAATCAAATAGATTATCCTGGTTCGGTAGAATAGCAGCCGTAAAGATGTCTATATTACTGCAAATAAATTATTTATTTAGATGTTTGCTTTTATCCGTTCCTGAAACTATAATTAAAAAATACCAAACCTTGATCGATTCATTTATATATAATGGGAAAAAATCTAGAATTAATTCAAGGGTTGTTAGGAAGAGCTTTATAAAAGGAGGCATTGCGTCCCCTTGTGTTGAAGAATATTATATGGCTGCAATGCTATCTCATTTTATACCCTGGTCCGCTAAAACAAAACAAAATAAGTGGATAAATATAGAACAATGTTTAGCTAAAAGCTTATCATTAAGAGATTGGCTTTGGTATGATAAATTTTCCAATAATAATATTATGTCAATAATAATTAAAACAGGGTTTAAATTTTGGTTTAAATGGAAGAAAAAACTAAACCTTTCGACAATTCAGTGTTTCGGAAATGTCATTGTTAGGTGTAAGTGATGTTCTTAACTTGACCTGTCTTCGTAATTGGAGTAATTGGAATATACAGACATTGGGAGATCTGTTTGATAAAGGTGAAATTAAGTCTTTTTCCAAATTATGTGCTGATTTTAGTTTTCCATTGTCTAAATGGTTGGAATATGAGAGAGTTAAAAAAGTTATTTTAAATTCGAAATATTTAATTACCTCAAACAGATCCTTAACCAATTTCGAAAAGTTAGTACTTTATAATGACAGGAAACATATAATTTCCAAATGCTATGAAATATTAGGAAAACAGGATAAGATGGAAAAATCTCCAGGTATGCTTAAATGGGAAAAAGAATGCAATAACTTAATTGACCTGGAAAATTGGTCTAGAGCTTTTGCGTTCTCACAGAAAATTATTAAATATCAAGCATATAGAGAAGTCAATTTTAAAGTGATTCAGAGGTGGTACTTTGTCCCAGTAAAGATAGCCATTATTAACAATAATCCTAATAGTGGGCTTTGTTGGAGGCTTTGTAATCAGCAGGGGACGCACAAACATATTTGGTGGGACTGTGACCCCATTAAGAAACTTTGGAGTTTGATTTTTGAATATATTTCTAACATTTTTTGTTAAAATCATTAAGCCAACATGTGAAATGGCTATTCTTCACATCATGGACAATAGGCTTAAGATGGAAGAACAAGTTTTATTTATACAGGTAGTCTCAGTAGTCAAATGGCTTATTGCCAAACGCTGGAAATCAGAACTTATTCCATCACTGAATGAAGTATTAACAATTCTCAAAAAGAACAGAGAATTATAAAGGAATCTATATGACATGGGCATTGTTTTATCCAGGGTTAACCGTTGGCTGATTTGGGATAAATATTTCCATTCTTTAAACTCATAAGACATAACCCTTTTTTTTTTTAGTTTTTGTATGAATGTATTATATCTTGTATTTGTATATTTGTGTTTTGTATAATTTTGTAGTATCTGTTTGTTATTTGTAGAAACTGAAGTAAAATAAAAATATAAAAAAGTATAAAAAAACTCAGAATGAAATAAAGGATAAATACAAAATCTCCACTTATTATAGATCCAAAACATTTATTTTGAAACAGATGATTAGAATACAATATTATAGAATTTATAATTTTGAGAAGAGAAATAAAAAACAAAAAAAAAAATAGTATAACAATTATGAAAAAATAATTAAGATAGAAAATAGTGATAATCAGGGGCGGCCCGTCCATTGGGGCGTCAGGGCAAACGCCCCCCCCAAATATTTTCTTCACCCTGCAATAAAAAAAACACAACAATGTATTAGTATAACCCAAAAACAAATAAATATAAGGTGTACATCATCATTTCAAGTCTAAATAGTATTAAAAATGAAGTAAAGTTAGAAAAGGGACACTGTCACTTTAAAATAACCCTTGCGCTACATTAACTAATGCTGTGTATCTATCGCCCCCTGCCGTCCACCCTGTGTGATCAAATTACAATAGTTATACACTGTGTACACTAACCTTTAGACTCTTCTCTTTCTTCAATGAGTCCTGGCCTGGCCCCCTGACCGTTAATGCATGCCGCCCACCATCACAGTGACGATATGCATGGGCGGTCATAAATGTATCAATTAATAAATGACAGTCTTCCATCATTGACCAATCAATGATGGAAGGCTGTCCAGTTACTAAGTGATCAATCTAAACCCACCCAGACCGTTAGCCCTGAGCGCCCGCCAGCAAATAGGGCCTCGAGTTTACATTTTGATTGACTGATACAGTCAATAAAACCACCAGTTCCCTGTCCCTTCCCCCTTTCTGTTTCCTGACCCTGGTCACGCTGAGACTGAGAGACCTCCCTGACTAAATCTACTCATCTGCTCTGCCTGCCTAACACAGTAAGTCTACACCTGCCTCTGCCTGGCACCTGCCCCTGCCCCTGGCCAAACCAAAACCCCTAGTAGCCCCTAATAAAAGTTAGGGGTGACCAGTTACCCCCAGTCCCCCACTATGCCTGCCTAGCCTGCCAGTGCCACCTACCCAGCCACCCACCAACTACCACCGACGACCCCAGCCATCACCCCCATGTGGCCTGTGCCACCCCCGATCAGGCCTGCCCTATGCTAGCCTAGCTATGCCATCATGCCACCACCGGATTACCCCGATCACGGGATCGGGGTAGTCGGGTGGTGAGCGGGGTGGCACAGGCCCACATGGGGGTGATCGGATCACCCCCTTGATGAGGCCTGTGCCACCCCTGATGACCTCCATGTTGCCGCCCTATGCCACCCCCGAGGCCCGATCACCACCGGGCCCCCGGCACCACCCCGATGCGGCCTATGCTACCCCGGGTATTCGGGCACGACGGGCAGTGAGCGGGGTTGACCAGGCCACATGGGGGTGGATGTTCACCCCCATGAGGCCTGTGCCACCCCTGGTCGTGGCCTATGGGCGACCGATGGGCGCCTGACCGTGACCGACCCCACCCTGGATGAACAAACTACCTACCCCCCCCCCCTATTTTTATTCCATTTTTAGAAGTAACAGGCATGTATATGTGCCTGTCACTTCTAAAGATAAAATAAAAATAAGGGAAGGGGAAAAAAAATACAGTAAAAAGTAAAAACATTATTACAATTAAACAGTAAGCTAACACATTGTTAGTACAGTTAGTAACACATTTTATACAAAAATAAACAGCTTTAAACAAACATTAAAAATAAAATAAAATAAACAACAGCACATACTTACCTGTAAAATTGACCCCTCCAGCGTTGGCCTTCTGTCCTCTCTGGATATAGTCATGAAAAATAAATAATCCATGTTGATTGAAACTAATGGTCAAATAAAATAATCCATGTTGATTGAAGCCAATGGTCAAAATAAAATAATCCATGTTGATTGAAGCCAATGGTCAAAAATAAAATAATCCATGTTGATTGAAGCCAATGATCAAAAATAAAATAATCCATGTTGATTGAAGCCAATGATCAAAAATAATCCAATCTTGATTGAAGCCATTGTCCATCCATCCATTCTGGCCCATTGAAAGAGGCCTCCACAAAAAAAAAACGACGCTCCAAAAAAAAAAAAAAAAACACACTAAAAAGAGCTCCTCCTACAAGGAGCCCCTCCCGCGATTAATTGTTTTTTTCCCACGGTCTGCTATATATACTAATTTTTGAAGGACTCTGATTGGCTGAAATTTTTGATTGACATCGATTTCAACCAATGAGAGTCTTCAAAAAATTAGCAAATCAGCAAGCAGGTATGGAAGCCTGTAAGGGTAAAAAAGGTTAGTGTGAACTTGTTTGACCCTGTATGTATTATACATATTACAGGGCTATTTTATGTGATATACATGTTACAGGATAATATCCTGTAACATGTATAGCCAAAAAATAGCACTGTAATATGTATAACAAATAAAGTGTAATAGAAATGCATGAACAATATAATATACCATGTAATAAAGAACATCAATTAATCAAATAATAAATATCAATTAATATATATTGTTGTATGTATATGTTTATGTATATTTATGTGTAATTTTTTATATATATATATATATATATATATATTTGGATATATATATATATATATATATATATATATATATAAAAATTAATATCAATATATCACAATAAATAAATATATATATATATATATATATATCAATTTGATAGATATATATATATATATATTTATTTATTGTGATATATTGATATCAATTTTTATATATATATATATATATATATATATTTATTTATTTATTGTGATATATTGATATCAATTTTTATATATATATATATATATATATATATATATATATATATATCAATCAATATATATATATATATATATATATATATATATATATTTATATATTATTATTATTATTTTTTTGGGCCTATATGTTATTTAAGGTTTTTAAGGTACGGTTGGGGCCTATATGGTCCCAATTTGTTATTTAAGGTTTTTAAGGTGCGGTTGGGGCCTATATGGTCCCAATTTGTTATTTAAGGTTTTTAAGGTGCGGTTGGGGCCTATATGGTCCCAATTTGTTATTTAAGGTTTTTAAGGTGCGGTTGGGGCCTATATGGTCCCAATTTGTTATTTAAGGTTTTTAAGGTGCGGTTGGGGCCTATATGGTCCCAATTTGTTATTTAAGGTTTTTAAGGTGCGGTTGGGGCCTATATGGTCCCAATTTGTTATTTAAGGTTTTTAAGGTGCGGTTGGGGCCTATATGGTCCCAATTTGTTATTTAAGGTTTTTAAGGTGCGGTTGGGGCCTATATGGTCCCAATTTGTTATTTAAGGTTTTTAAGGTGCGGTTGGGGCCTATATGGTCCCAATTTGTTATTTAAGGTTTTTAAGGTGCGGTTGGGGCCAATATGGTCAAAATTGGTTATTTAAGGTTTTTAAGGGGCGGTTGGGGCCTATATGGTCACACTTGCTCTTTTAAGGTTTTAAACGTTACGGTTTGGGTCTTAAACGTTCTAATGTTTTTTTTTTTTGTTTTCTATAACTTCCCAGGTGCAAACTATCAGATTTCTTTGGACTCGTTGGTTGACTTACTGGACGTGAATACCCAGAGAAGGAGCGTCAACTGTTGGTGAGTATATGGTCACACTTGGACTTTTAAGGTTTTAAAAGTTACGGTTTGGGTCTTGAGATTTCTAATGTTTTTTTTGTTGTTTTTTATCACCCCCCAGGTGCAAACTATCTGTGAAAGCAGATTTGTTTGGACTCGTTGGTTGACTTACTGGACGTGAATACCCCGAGAAGGAGAGTCAACTGTTGGTGAGTATCATTGCCTTTAATTTTCTGTCCATGTGTATAGGTGCAAATTTGATGTTGATGTAGTCTTGTCACATGAGGGTTTGCAATCTGTAATGTATACCAATGAAATCAACACACTGTTATTTTAAAGTAATTTTGTGACATAATATAAATTAATATACCGTGATCTCTTTCTTTTATTGGTATCAATATCAGAAATGAATACTATTGACTCTCTACTTGTGAAGCCTTTCGCCACCCTAACCTATGAGGAGAAGGTGGAAGTAAAACGGTTAGGAGCTGACCAACCAGAGATAAATCTGCAGCAAATCGCAAGAGATAGAGGGAAGTCCGTAATTTCAATACTGAATGGTACAAGAAGAACGACTGGCTTTCTGGAAGCGTTTCTAGGAAGTCCTTATATTGTTTCCCATGCATCCTATTTGGTGGTGACGCTGCTTGGACCAAAACTGGAGTGACTGACGTCAAACATCTAGCTGACAAATTGGCAAAACACAAAAGTTCTAAAGCTCACTTAGATAACAGGATCAAGTTTGAGATGCTTGGACAGGCGAACATTGCTGTTCAACTGGACCAAGGATACCAAGTGAGCACAAGGAAGAAGAGGCTAAGAACCGGTACATCCTTTCGAAGATAATTGATTGTGTTCGCTTTTGTGGCGCCTTTGAACTGGCATTAAGAGGACACGACGAGAGTGAAACATCGCTAAATCCAGGAGTGTTTAGAGGCCTGGTGGATTTGGTTGGCAGTATCGATAGTGCAATGGAACAGCATTTGAAGACTGCAACTGTGTTTAAGGGCACTTCCAAAACCGTGCAGAATGAGCTACTGGACTGCATGCATGAAGTTATAAAGGAAGTGATTCACCAAGAGCTTAAGGAAGCCCAGTTTGTGGCAATCCAAGCGGATGAAACAACCGATATTTCCGCTAGGACACAGTGCGTTGTAGTCTATCGCTACATTGACAAGAAGCATCAAGTGGTGGAAAGATTTGATGGCTTCACGGAAATGAAATCAACGGATGCAGACTCCATTGCTGCTGTTGTGCTGGAAACACTGAATACTGTTCTCCCAGAGCCAGAAGACAAGAAGAAACTCATAGCTCAAAGCTATGATGGTGCCAGTGTGATGCGTGGAGATCAAGGAGGAGTTCAAAGAAAAATAAAAGACGTGTACCCGAACGCACACTACGTCCATTGCTATGCTCACCAACTGAACCTAATAATGGAGAAAGCAGTTTCAAGGATTGGAAGAGTTAGAGTTTTTTTTTCAAACATAGGCGGCATACCATCTTTTTTTTCACGCTCTCCAAAAAGGACTGGAGTTCTGGATGAGGTAGTTGGTAGAAGACTTCCAAGAGGTGCACCGACACGATGGAACTTCAACGTTAGGACCGTGAACGTGATCTACGAGAACAGAGATGCGCTACTTGAGTGTTTCCAGACAATTGAAGCATGTCTAAACTTTGATCCAACATCTATACGGGAAGCCGCAGGTTTCATTGGAATGCTGGAAGACAGGGAGTTCCTTTACTTCCTTAAATTATTTCATTTAATAATGCCACATGTAGACATCCTCTATAGTCAGCTTCAGAAGCGAGACACGGATACTGTTTATATCAAAAAAGTCACAGAAGACTTTGTCGCCAGCATCCAGAAAATCCGTAATTCTGTGGAAGAGATAGAAGCAAGTTTGCCAAGCGATCTAACAGTCAACAGACGGAGTGCAGAGATCTCAACCTTGAGACAACTTTCAAGAGAGGTATGTGACATAGTGGTGGTTCATGCAAAAGAACGTTTTTCATTTTCAAATCACCTAGTCAGTGCCAAACTTGTTCAAAGTGACTTGTATAAAACCCATGACACTTGCTTTCCAACCCAAGCTCTGGAAGACACCGTGCAAGCATATCCAATACTGAAGAAGGAACAATTACGCACTGAGCTGTCACTTCTTTATGGGAAGACAGAGTTTCATACTTGTACAAGTGCTGTTGCTCTGCACAAACTTTTCCATCAATTTAATCTGCAGAATGATTTCACAGAGACAGTAAAATTATTAAGAATCCTGATTACAACACCAATGACTACTGCAGAATCAGAAAGATGCTTCTCAACATTGAAGAGGATAAAAACCTTTTTAAGAAGCACCATGTCCCTGGAGCGGTTGAATGCATTGGCGATGCTCTCAATGGAAAAGCAACTGATTTCCGAGATCCCACACTTCAATGAAAAAACCATTGAGAAGTTTTGTTCTTTGAAAGATCGCCGTGCAAAATTAAAATACAAGTGATTGAAGCAAAGAAGAATGCATACCCCCAAGGTGTGCAAAGATAAACTGCGTTAAGCAGCACCACCTCACACTACCAAACATAACTAGTGGTAAGTAAAGTATGAACGGTGTGTGGGTGTGCATATGGAAGGAGCTATGAAAGGTGTGTGCATGGTCAGTAACAATTGTTGAAGCCTTGGCGTGGTTTGAAGGAATTGGAGGCACTTCCAAGGGTAGCTGTCACTTGTGTACAGGAAGCAAGAATTCCATGTCTGTACAAGTGCTGTTGCTCTGCAGCAACTTTAGCATCAATTTAATCTACATAATTTAACAGAGTGAGTGAAGCTATAAGGAATCCTGCTTACAACAACGAAGACTACTAAAGAACCAGAAAGATGCTTCTCCACATTGAAGAGGATCAAAAAAGTAATTAAAAAGCACCATGGCCCTGTAGCGGTTAAATGCATTGGTTTGAAGGAATTGGAGGCACCTTCAAGGGTACGTAAAGTTCTCAGAAATGGCACCACCTCACTACCAAAAATAACTAGTGGTAAGTAAAGTATGAATGGTGTGTGGGTGTGCATATTGAAGGAGCTATGAAAGGTGTGTGAATGGTCAGTAACAATTGTTGAAGCCTTGGCGTGGCGTTACTGCTCATATGGTTATCCATATGCTAATTCAACGTGTTTGTTTGACATTGATTATTGTGTGGTCTAAACAGAAGTGAAATGTTGTTGTTTTCTTGAATCCCTGCTCTCCTTTTTATACTTCTCCTCTATATGTTGTATTGTGGTAGTCATATTCTTTTTTACAATTAAATCATAATACTAAAGGTATAACATTTTTACTGTTGACAATGTATTTATGAAACTGGGAGATAAATAATGAATTGTTAGTTCTGCATAATATTAATAACTCAACTCTCTGCACTTGATAAAATGATTTCTATGTTGCATTATGCTTATTAATGCTGTGAAATTGATTAAAATAAAATAAAAATAATCATGATGTATAGAACATGGTTGCTTCAATTATTTTTCATTTATGTGGAGTTGTTATATTAAGCAGATGACCATTGTTTTGGTTAGTTATTGCTCATGTCAGGGTATTTAATCCTGCTGCAAACTACCCTCTGCAGCTCATGAAGACATATACTCTGCTGAACTAGATTTGTGGTCTGTCATATTAACCAATCTGTGACCATCTTTCCAGATTGTAAAATAATAATAATAGTGTCTTACCATGTGGTGATTAGAGTGTTTTACTCTGGTCGGCTATATTGTTAGTTTTTTTCCTGTGATTATATCCTGCCATACATTATATAATATACAGCATTTGTGCTGAGCACATGCATAGTTCTATGATGATACTTAAAGCAGTACAGATCTTCTGGATATCTATTATCATATTATATGTGGATTACAATACATAGTTCTATTGTGATATTTTTACCCTGCTTAGTTACTATTGGCATTGTACCATATGTAAAATAGTACCGATTTTCAGGATATCTATCATCATATTATACGTAGATTGCAATGCTGTAGTTGAGCTGTGTACATACATGATTCTATTGTGAAATCTTAAGCCTTCATAGATACAAATTCCACTGTACCATATGTAAAGTAGCACAGATTTTCTGGATATCTATTATATGTGGACCACAATCTGTACTATATATTCATAGGTAGGTCATATTGTTATTATTATTATTTTTTCATTGTTTGTTCCTTGTTATTTTTCTACCATATCCTATCCATTTTTCTATCTTGTTTTTAGGATAGTGCAGAAGTGTAAAGGTTGGCTAGGACTGTTCCTATTTAGATCTGGGCTAAGCTGGTAGAGCTATCCTTCAGGAAGGAGGCACCCATTGAGGTCCAAGCCAGCGTATGTATAGGGCATCTTTTCCATTTTTCTCTTTCTTTATTAATATTCGCTATGATCAATATTCCATGATTCGTCAGCAGGCATATTATTTTTGAGTAATATCATATACTGGGTATTTGTGTCCATGATATATTCTATGATATCCAGGTATACGCTCTGACACGTACGTAGAGGGTCAATATTGTTATTCCTCCACTGTGGGACCAGCCTGTTTGAAGCTATTTTTGCTTCATTTTATATATTTTAGCTTAGATCTATTATTTTTTTGTTGTGATTTATTTTTTATATTATTGTGTTTTTTTCACACTAATAAAGATTATTTTGTTTTCATTTTTTTCTAATGTTTTGTATATATAGGGTGGATCAGTACTGTTTTGTTCTACTTTTATTAAGTTTATGCTACATAGGATTCACTTATTATAGCTGTAGCAGCAAGTAAACACACAATACTGTACTTTAAAAATATCGATCCTGGGACTCAATGGGTTAATACATATCATGATACCCACAAGGACTGGAACAGATGCTCTAATGCATTTTATAGAGTGCTAGTGTGCTAGAGTGCTTGATTGCAAACCTCATTGACAGATATTTCTTATTGGCTCGCATTTGTAGCCTCCGATTGCTTGCTATGTCTAACTTCCATGTTCATGACGTCATCATGACGTCATGATGATGGACTTGTTTACTATTGGCTGTGTCCAAGAAGTAAATTACAGGCTTGCTAAAATATTGCCAGATAATATGATCATGCCCCCTGAAATCCTGCTTAAAAAGGCATGATTTATGTTTGGCGGCTGAAAGACTTAAGTTGTGAGCTTAAGTCAATAGAATACATCTAGACATTTACAGAAAAAAAACACCCACAGCCAAAATTACAGGCTTCTAATAGAATATGACACTTTTAGCCACATTAGTTTCCAAGCCCATAAATGCAACGTGAGAACCATAACTGCTGTGAGCTTGAAATTTGGCCGAGTTACAGAGCTATTCAATTTGTGCAGGGCGCGAGTTACACGCTTGAGACGCAAACCCGTAAACCATTTGTTGGATGCGCGGCCTTGAACATGATCAGTTAGTCAAAGCCGTAGTTACAGGTTTAGATGGAGCCAATGGCAAATGAGATTGCCATTGAAAAATGGAGGTGGGATTTCAAAGTCTTACAGGTTTCATTTACGAGTTACGATCGGACCCACATTCCCCAAATAATGCAATATTGATAAAGCAGTAAATATGATATTCTATTACATGCAAGTTCCATTATATGTATTAACACATTGATTGCCAGGATTGATATAAAAATGAAATTAAACATGGGCCAATTTGCGAGCTTGAGAATGTTGTGCTATAAATTCTAAGACCTAACATCAGTACAGTAGTGTGTGTATATGTGCATTTAAAGTGCTAGGGATTGGACTTCACCCCCACTCGTTGGCTTCTTGGCTCCATTTGCGGGTTACGTGCCTGAACGCCAGTGAATTTGTTGCAATTTAATAGCATAATTGGAAACGTAACAGTTACGGGCTTGACAGATCAAAAGATTTGCTGGTGGGCAAGTCGAGTTCTCACGTCCCAAAAGGTTTTCCCACCCCTACCCGTGCAAGTCGGCGGCGGCTGGTTTACGACATTGAGGGAATTCAATGTGGCTAACAGTCGGGTGACTTGTACTTTTATGACCTGTCCCTTTTAATTAATTTAACGTTTGCCTTTTTCCATTGGTTCCTGTGTTGGCAGCAGGACAGCCAGTGAAATTGTGGTGACTGGTGTAACTTTGCAAGTGTCACTTAATCCTGCCCCTCAATTTTAACCATGGATTTATGAGTTTCAAGTTAGATTCATAAAATTATGATAAAGGCAACAGAATAGAAATATAACATTACTGAAAATACGTAACTTTATATATAAAGTTATGAGTCTGTAATTGAATGAAGCCCAATGTTGGTAAAACATATAGACAGATCCACAGGAGGTTATTAGAACATGTCAATTTAGTACTTCATGGGGATGATACACCAGTACCCAGAAATTTGATTAAAGTTGATAGCATGATAGCATTTATAAGATGCTAGATTTGTTCTTTTAACTCAATATTAAAAAAAACATTTAGCCTAAAAAAGGGATTTATATTTTCTTCATCTATTTAAAATCATTGCAGCGTAGTCTAGCACAATCCAAAGTGTTTATCTCCTCTTTAGGAATTTTTCATTTAAAGTACATGTAATCATCTCCTGTAGGCAGGATTATAGTTTATACCACCTTTTCTGTATATATTATGCACCATACTTACATTTTAAGCTTGTCTTAGATTTGGTATTTCCCTTTGGTTTAGCAAGACAGTAATCAGATTTTCGATGACATAATTTTCTTTTGATTACATTATTTCTTTTTTCAAAAGTTTGTGATATCATAATTTATATAAGACTTTTATCAGCTTCCATAATGTTCATTCAAAATATTTTATGATGGTTTAGTAGAGTATTTCTACATGGAAATTGAGAGGGTTAACATTCTTTCTCCCTCCCTAATTTTACCAAGCCTTTAAAAAGACTACTGAGTTACTGGTGTTCCACTGATAAAATGTGTGCCGCGATGTCACCTGGGACTGGATATTTTAAAATGATATTTTCTATGGCCAAAAGTCTATGTGCTATAAAATATTTAAAAAAAACAGACAAATAAAACTTTTGAGTAAGTGCCCTGTGACGTAATAATGTTGCGGTCTTTTAATATAGAATTAATAAAATGTATATTTTAAAATCTAAAAAAAAAACACAAACACCTGAAGTTTTTTTTCCAAATTATAGTGGTTCATTAAACTGCATGGATCAACATTTTATGAAACCTGTACTTTTAATTCTACAATTTCAAAAATGAACATATATTTTTCAACACTAGATGGTGATCTTGATCTTGAAATGGGAATATTGAATCCGAGTTTTAGTAGTGAATGCAGCACTATACATGTTACAATTGCAACTGATCATTTTGGAAACAGAAAAATATAAATAAACAAAAAATAATAAAACTATAACTAGCCCTTAGATAATAAATATAATTTAGTAAAACAGAATCTAAGGATGCTTGTATACTTGTATAAAGAGTAAGCTAATATTTTTAAAAATGCCATCTGGTGACATTATTCTGCCAAGTCTGCCACACTGGCCCATAATTTCTTTTAAATCCATCACAGACTGTATAGTTCACAAACATACAGTAAACAAACTTAGTGGACTGAACTGAGAGCATACTGTGCACGGTTGTCTGGAGAATAAGATGAGAGGTGACTGCAAAGAGGACAACAGTCTGTTACATTATAAACATGAGCTTCGGATAAAGGGACATGTAATACAACTATATTTCCAAGCATTTAAAATAGAGCAATTTAAACATTACAAAGGTTTTTTTGCATGAAAAAAAGCATTAAGTTAAAACCTGTTTAACCTCATTGAAATAAAAATGAAATGCTGAGTGAATACTTTAGTCTGTAGATCTCATTGATTAGCAGAGGGCAAGCCGCCATGAGCAGTTAAACTTTTGAATAAGTGCTGTGCTCTTGTTTGAAAAAAGAAAGCACACAGTAATACATTAACAAATACCTTCTTTCTGATGCAGCAAAGCAAAACATTAGTTCTATGTCCCTTTGAATATTATGTCTAAGGGTCAAGCACATCAAATATTCTGTAGGCAAGCCCAGGTATTTTACTTAATACCACTAATGACAAGCATGAACATAGTTAGATATTGCTCATTGTGCGATTTACTAAAACCTTTTTTTGTTTTATACCTGACTCATTGTGAGTTGTAGTAGATTTTATATCTGGTCTTAGTATATTTTATATTTAAATATAAAATATGCAGCTAAGTACAGGAGATGAAACCACTAAAATATTTAAAACCTCCATGGGGCCTCTTAGTATAAACATGAGGGTTCATATGGATCCCATTGGCACCTAACATTAACTTGTTACCACTGGGGTCCCTATGAACTTCCATGGTAATAAAATCAAGAACCATGGGTTCCTTGGCACCATAACTACTACCATAGCAACCATTATGCACCTTCAAGGATCTATCATCCCATGGGGGTCAACAAGGGCACCCATAGTCTTCAACACAACCTCCCTATTAAAAAATAATAATAATAATAAAATAACTACAGTAAAAAATGACATAAGAATATCTTCTATCTTGCTTGAAAATGTGTTGCTCCTCTCTTCTGCCCACAGAGAGGACATCCACCTAAAATAATTCTGCCGCTCTAAAAAAATTAACTTAACTAGTGGTTAATGTGAGGTACCATGAGGGTTTGTCGGGACTCCTGTGGTAACAGGTTAAATGCTAGGTTATTTATTAGATTACAATGGGTGTACATAGGACATGGTATTATTTTGCTGGGTTAGTTGTTTTACATCATTATTGACTTATTGCCAGCGATTGAAAGTTTGCCAACTAATATGGCACCTGCACCAATGGACAGTTCTGAGCATACTTGACCCCTATAACACAAGTGCTACTCCGATAGAGATTTGTGAAAGGGTGGATATACAGTGCTGCATTGCGCATTACTGATTAGAATACCAGCAAATTAATAAATCGAACTGAGACCCAAGGAGAGCGGATGTGCACCGAGTCATGGTAGATTGTGGCTTATTGCATGTCCTGTTAGAAAATCCCCTCCATGCACTTACCCATTTACATTACTGTGTCTGTATGTGTCTTTTCTCCCATATAGGTAGATTGTAAGCTCCTTTGTCAGGAACTATGTAACCCATTGATTGTTTTTTATGTTAAATGCACTTATATTGTCGTAGATTATTTTGTACAATGTATATATGTATAACTCTATACAAATAAAAATACAAAAGAATACAATAATATAAGAAACAATACATAGCTAAAATGTCCTGATCAGGAGATACTGGGTAGTTTTATTTGACTTAATAATGAACATTTTATAAAAGGCATTTTTATTACTTTAAATCAAAAATAGAATATAACAATTTTAAGAACAATTCAGTGGTTGAGGTTTTAGCATAGGGATACAATACATTATAAAATTTCTTGGCATATCCCCAAGGAATAGTATGTACTCTTGCAAGTTTTGTTTTGTGCTTCAGGTTCTTTTGTAGCATATACGAATCTAACATCATTAGAAGTTTTGTAATCCAAGAACATAACATTGTTTTCTATTATTAATTATTTTAAAGATGTGAAAATTCTAGAAAGTGATAACCCACAAATAATCTACAATATGCCAAATAGTAAGGCCCTCATTCAATTGCAATTTGGCCAATTGAATAGGGGTCTAAATAGGCACATAACATATTTTTTAAAATCACTTTTTACTTAGTAAACATATATCCAAAAGCAAGGTTTTCACTAAATAAAAACGTATTTAAAAAAAATATGTTATGTGCTTATTTAGAGCACTATTCAATTCGCCAAATCGAAATTGAATGAGGGCCTAAGATTTTTAGATTTGCTGAGATTAAACATTTCTTAATCTCTACACAACATCCTGACCTGCAAAAAACATTGACACAATAGGAAAAAAAATGTATTAAATATTCAAGCAGTATAGGGATCCTTGCATTGATATACCTATGGTAGCATACCGTCACAATCTTGTAACAAGATGAAATCCATGAAAGAAATGGATATAGATCTAAGGCTTACAATAGATATTGAAGATTAGTTAGATATATTTGAGGCAACATGCAGAGGAAGTAGGAATGCATCCCTGACAGAGGCATCTCTGAAATATCTTCAAAGAATGTACTTGACACCTACTAGACTTGATAAAATTTCCTCTGATGTCTCACCAAATTGTTTTAGAGGATGTGATCAAAGAGGCACCTTGCTACATATTGCTTGGGAATTCCAATTTGTGCAAAATGTATGGCTAAAAATAAATCAAATTATGTCCCAAATCTTAAACTTAGATATTCAGACAGAACCAACTACCACTACCTTTAAAGATGAGGGATATATCCAGAATTGTGTAAACAATAAAAAAATGTTTTATTAAGTTAAATATAAAAGTGAAAAAAACACAACTCTCAAAGTACCACTCAGAATATAAGTTCATAGTTACCTTTTAACAGCCTTATTAAATTGCAATTCGGTAAATTTAAAAGGGCTCTATTTAGGCACACAGCATATATTTTTTGTACAGAAGTTTTTAGTTAGTGAAGACCTTGCTTTTGGATAGAAGTTCACTAACTAAAAACTTCTGTAAAAAAAATATGCTGTGTGCTTATATAGAGCCCTTTTAAATTTACCAAATCACAATTTAATAAGGCTGTAAATGTAGTCACAAGTAACAATTAGTACCATTGCTGATATATAAAGTAGAAAGGGGCAGAAGAAATATATGTCCCTCAAAGCAAATCTCCTATATGAAAGGCATATAGCACCATGCTAAACAGCCCTCATATGTATCAAAAATAACCTATGTGAGCACAATGGCTAAGGAACTGTACATTGCCCCCCAAAAATATAATAAATAAGTAACTTTTATCTTTTTTATCAGTAAATAGACCTTTAGTTCTTCATACAGAACCCTTAAACAGGTATACAGTAGAGACTATTGGTTGATTGATATCAACAGAAAGACTGCAGTTAAGCGGAAGTGGCCTATGATTGCCATAGAGAATACTAAAGTTTGGTCTATTGTATCTTAACCTACAGGGATAGATGAGAGTAGATTAATTTATTTAACACTTTATAGGATAAATAGCAGGTCCTAAAGAAACTGCTATACCAGTTCTTTGTACAGAGAGATTATTAATTTGTTTATACTGGAAAATAACTTTGCCTGCCACAATTATTTACCTTTTTATTTCGGTACATATGTTTAGCCTTTACTCAATTAATTTGGACGTTATTAAATTCACTCTTGAAAGTAACTGGTAGATTTTACCAGTAAATACAACACGTACAGCCTTATTAAATTGCGATTCAGCTAATTGAATAGGGCTCTATTTAAGCACATAGCATATTTTTTTTACGGAAGTTTTTAGTTAGTGAACTTCTATCCAAAAGCAAGGTCTTCACTAACTAAAAACTTCTGTAAAAAAATTATGCTGTGTGCTTATATAGAGCCCTATTCAATTGGACGAATCACAATTTAGTATAATAGGGTGTTCTGCAAGGTTGTTACAGGTTTGATACATTTGTGTACTGCATACTTATACTTACTATTGTAAGACAATTTGTAACTTTTAATCATTTCAACACTCACAGAATAAATCAATTGTGTTACAAGCACAAATTTGTTTAATACTCGTAGTGACCGACTATTAATCTTCAGTTTTCAAAGATTGGGTAAAATTACTGGACACTATTTTATGTAATTAGGTGATTGTCGTAACTGCTCCCGTACAATAGTGTAGTGTTCTAATTCACTGCACATTTTCCTCAGACATAGATTGTTAAGTGGGATTTTGTTCCCTCTTTACTGTTTGGTGTAAATACTTTGGAATTTCTTAGATTCATTGTTACTTTAATTGTGAGATGTAGAACACCTACATCTTATTTTATTATAAACAAGGAAATAAAAGTTATTTTTTATTATTAATTTTCTTGGTACATATGTCTTTTAAAATTCCACATGATTGGTGGTTTTATCAGTATACTTTTCTAGCCTTAATTTTTGTGTAAATGTTTATATGTCCAAAATTGACAAATTAAGTATATGCTACTACTCGCATCTAAATAACATCTAGATGGAAACCAGAAAGACATACCTTTCCAGAAGCTTATTCATAGAATACACCATACATTCATTATGAAGCACTTTAAACAATAATGTTGGCAAGTTTACAAAAACTTTGAAACCACTGTTATGTTTGACATTTACCTGACATTTGATCGCTTATTTGGATCAAGATGGACACATGGATTAGGACAATAGCATGTCATATGAGGTTTGTATCTGACCACAGATAATTCTTTAACATTGATGTAAATGTTATAATTAGTTTTGTTCTTACATATTGTGACACAAGAGTTATACACAGGCTTTATGTGAGCCCCACACTTACAAAGTTCCCTTTCTCCAAGAGGCCTCAAGGAATTAACTTTCCTGAAGAGTTGATATGGGTGGGGCTGTTTAGGCCCTGAAGCCTGTGTGAGGATTTGTTTATGGGCTGCATGTGCAGTCTGTGTGAGACTGTTATGGTGTTTTGCAGACTATGTGATGCTGCTAAAGGACAGGGTTTTTCCGTCTGCATGAGTCTACTAAAGAACTGAATGTAGAGAGGGTCTGGGCTGAAGAAAGAGACACACCCAGAGGAGAGTTTATTTGAGTTGGAGAAAGACACTTGAAGTGTTTTGTATAAATCTGGAAGAAAAGACATTCACTCACAGAAGTGTGTGCATCTGGCCCTAGTTGGGAAAAGAGACACACAGAGAGAAGTATGTTCGCAGGTATCTGAATCTGGCAAAAGACACAGAGAGACAGCAGCTTGGGGCTGATGTTCATTTTGAAGCAGAGATAAAGCCTGGACTTCTAAAGGATACAGGCCATTGAATATGAACAAACTATTGAACTGTTTGTTTAACTATGTGGGAGCTAGATAGTGATTAGACTGTCTGTCTGTAAATGTAGACCTTTGGTAAAAGCTAGGCCTGTTACTTTCTTTGATTTGTGTTTATTATTTTGTATCACTAGCTAATATTATAGTAAAATTTGGAAAATGCAGTGAAGACTAGTAACTTGTCACAAAATATATTCTAAAGCAAAAAATGGATAGAAAGGGGATGATGAAAGGAAGGGGGTTATTGATGTAAAAAAGAGAGGGACACAATTTATACATTGAAAACACTTGTTGAATAAGATTTTCAATGTGAAATCTGAAATATGTATGTTTAACAACTCATGATACAAATGAGCAATAAAAATAATTATTGATTTAAAGAGGCCCCAACACTATAGTATGGAAAAGGCTCTATTTTATCTTTTTCCAGAATATCAATTTTCAACAACTTATAGCGACAGTCCGGTATCTATGAGGATTCCGAAAATATATTTTTATTACATTTTCTCATTATAAAAAAATGTTCCCTTTACTGTTGAGATCAATAGTTATTTTTCTAAATTTATATGGGGAGACAAATAACCTAGAATATCATTAGTTGAGATGCAACAGGAAGCCAATAATAATGTGGTAAATATACCAAGTGTGTAGCACTAAAGTTTAGTAGCTCAATTTCGACATTACTTTTTGTAATGACAGTCATTCTTGTCTCTTTCTTCACCAGAGGAGCCTAGACCAGTTTTCCCCAAGGGAATCACTTCACTGGGCCAGTTCAAAATAGACAGGACACGCCTGGACATTGTTGTTTACACTGGTTTACCCTGGTTATAATGTCTGTGGTCTGCAGACCCTCATCCCTAGTGAATACCCTTTGTGTCAGTGTGTTTTGCTAATTTTGTGGCTGTTTGTGCTGATTGTATCCATGTTGGACATGCCTGATGTTGGTATGTATATTCTATGTGTAATTTTGTACTTCATATACTGTGACTTAATTGCTGTTTGTGGGGACAGGTCTTGGAGGTCCATTGTGATGCTAACACAATGTAGGTGTACTGAAGGTCTCCTGCTGAGTGATTATGTTAGCTGACCTTCCTATCTTAATTATGTTACCTTTCATTATTGTGCATTCAGAATAATTCAATTTGTTCTTCCATGTATGTAAGTTCCTGTGTGTTTCAGTGTTACTCATTTTAAAAGTTTACAGGCATTGGATGGCAGAGGTGCTCTGTTGAGGCTGCAGCTCTGCATGACCAAGAGGTGGGAATGTGTGCCAGATCTGGCACCGGAACAAAGTGATTGAAGCAGAGGCAGTCAGCGTGGAGCTGGAGTGAGAGATGGGGGCGTCATGTCACTGTGTGCAAGTCAATGTATGGCTTTGCTAGAGCAGACAGGCATAGGTTACAGGCTACAAGGAAGGTTTGGATATTGGCAGCCATCTTGGGGATGCCACACGGCTTTAAGCCCTGAGGGAGGTCTGTGTGTTGAAAATACTAATTGAGTGAGCTGGGACAGCCAAAGATGAGTGAAAGTTAGAGGAGAAGCATAAATATGAGCTGTTGGGATATAATGGATGATACTGGAGGGTGAAGCCATTTTGTCCCAGGAGATTTGTATAGATCTCTATACTCTTCGTTAAAAGCCTATCCTATCACCCTAATATTTTTTTATTCTTTATCTTTTGCCTATCCTCGTTGATTAACCTAAAGAATTGTGATACTGGTAAAACCTCAGTCTTTATTTTTTATGCCTCATATTTCCTGGACATTGAGGAATGATGTACACATTCTAAAGCCTTCATGTTCAATTTTATAGTTTAGAACATCTCTGAACATTGTTTATGATTCACTGCTTTCTTACCAACCCAAGGCTGAGAAATACTCTTTTCTTGAAATTACTAAATTTCACTGTATAAACTTTTTTTTCTTCAGATGACTAACAGATATGTAACTGGAATTCTTATGAGGTGGGCTCTACCATGTTCATTTCCACTATATAACATGACAGATGTTCCCGGTAACACAGGAACCAGCCACGTGTCTACTTGATGCAGCTGCAAGCTGGCTCCAATGCACCTGAAATTGGCTAATAACTTGGCTTCCTCTCAAGGCTATGGGTGAGGTAATACCCTTGCCCTCTCTTCATTATACCTTCTTTTATGATGCTTCTGGACAGGATGAAAAATATTACTAAGATTGTATAATATATATAGACTAGCGACTTGCCCGTCAAAAAATGACGGCAATGTGATGTATATGTTTGTGAAGTTGTTTAGTTATTTAAATATATTTTTGACCCTTGTAAGTATTGTGATATGAAGATGTATTTTTGTAAAACGTTGATGTAATGGTTTTTTAAAATGAAATTTGTATCTGAAGAATTGTTCACTTTAATATACATAGAATCCATATAAAAGTAAAAAGTAAAAAGACTTTTTTAAACGTACCAAATTTTAACATGAAGTTTAAAATATATGTAAGCAATAACCTTGAAAGTATATATTTTTAAAATGGAACTTTATTTTTTATGTAACTTTGTGATTTTTGCAAAACATTTGTCTAATTTTGAACATTATAAACAGGAACATAGTAAATACATTTTGTAACATAATTTTGAATTAAAAGTATTAACATTTGAATGTAAAAACAGTTTAACTTGAAATTAATCAGTATTAACATGCAATTTATATCAGAATAGTTGTTAAGTTTAATATACATTGAATGTAGAGGAAGGCATAAAGTAAAAACTCTCCTTAAACCGTACGTAATTAAAGTAATTCATTACAGAGCACATAAACTGTCGATAAACATTAATGTAGGTAGTAATCTTAAGATAACATAGAATATTTACATTGTGACTTAAAAGGTGCTTGAGCTCTTAACATGAACTTTGTAATATGTTGAATGAAATAACTTGAAAATATTGTTTTTAAACTTGTAACATTAGAAACATTAACATAGTGACTTAACATTTTAACATAATTTTTCATAGAAATGCAAGGCAAGTATTTTGTGAGGCGAATTATCCATAAACATGACTTCCATTAATTATGACTGAATTAAACAACCAATTGTTTTGTATTTTTGAATGTTTTTTTAAAATGTTTGCATGGCTTTAGTTTGTATCCTGCAAAGTCATAGTACTTCATAGTAGACAATGTTTTTAGTAAAAATACGTCCATCTTCTAATAAATCACCTTGACTTTCATTGTTTTCAATGTAAACTTTAATAGCCTGTGGATTTTTGCAGCGTGACAACGCAACGTACAATTGACCATGTGCAAAAACTGGTTCTTCCAAGTAAATACCCACAGATTTGAAAGTTTGACCTTGTGATTTATTAATGGTCATGGCAAATGCCATAATAATGGGAAATTGTCTTCTTTGAAGTATAAAAGGGAGACTACTTTCACTTGGTGCTAAATCTATTCTTGGTATGAAAACTCTCTCTCCTTTATGTGTCCCAGTTAAAATTTCAGCATCTATAAAATGGTCCTTTAATTGTTGAACAATTAATCTTGTGCCATTGCATAGGCCTTTTTTGGGGTTCATATTTCGCAGTAACATGATAATTGCACCTTTCTTTAGCTGCAAAATATGTGGTGGCATTCCAGAAGGAGTTAAAGAGTTAATGAATTCAGTTGAAAAGTTTGCCTGACTTTCATTGTCATCAGCAAGTACAGAATCAGCACTGTGATAATTTCTTTGTGGTGCATTAATGTTTTTTAAGATTTCATTATTGAGTATTAATGCATCTTTATTTTTACACGTCAGTATAACTTGGTTGGCAAGCTCGGAATATTCTTCGTTATTTATGCTCCCTTCAAATATAGCCGATATAATATCTTGTTGACAAATCATATGAGGTGGGATCTCTACAGTGTCGTCAGGTAAATGTAGTATTTTTTCTGTTCTGCCTTCTCCAATTTTAATAAGCCAATTATTGAAATCAGTTTGGCCTTCTGATCTCATATTTTGTTGCAGTTGAAGATGGGTAAAATGTTTCCATACTGTACTTGACTTTATACATGTTTCAATAATGTCTGTTCGATTTCCATGTACAACGACAGGTAATGTTTGTCTAAAATCGCCACCCAACAACATTACCTTTCCACCAAATGGAAAAATATTATCCATGACTTCACGAAGCAAACGGTCAATACATTGGAGGGCATAGCATGACATCATTGTGGCCTCATCTATTATAATTCATTTACATTTCTTCAATTTCTTTGCTTGTAAGGATGTCATGCGAATATCTGACACAGAATTTTCCAAAATAGGCACTGGCAGTTTAAATCCACTATGAACAGTTCTTCCACCTTCTAATAAAAGTGCAGCAATTCCAGTAGTGGCAAACGCCATTGCTATTTTTCCTTGTGCTCGTACTGAACTCATTAATAAATTGTACAAATATGTTTTTCCTGATCCGCCAGGTCCATCAAGATAGAAATAACGCTCTGTCACCATGTCATCATCTATAGCATTTTTAATGGCATGAAATGCTTGCAATTGTAGTGTATTTAAAGTTGCAAGTCTTTCTTCTGTTCTTTCTGCTTGTAGTTGAATGTCATAGTCTTCAAAGTTAATGTCATTTATTAGACCTGGATCAGGCAAATTAAAACTTGCACAACTTAATCCATGAGTTAAAAAGACTTCTTGGATTTCCATTAAGGCTTTTAAGTGTGCAATGGGTTCATTGTTTCGTCGCATAAAGTCTTCAGCCATATTACTTTTAAATACTTTTTCTCCCACAAAGCTAATGCATTTGGAGCATTTGAGAAGATACAAATAAAAGCAAATTGTTCTCTCATCTATCGTGGCATTTGACATTGTGCTGCTTCTTCTAAACATCTTTCCCACTCTGTATCATCAGCGAGTAAGTTTCTATGTCTTGCAGCTAAATGGAAGGATTCATATACAATGTCATTAACAGTTCATAATTGTTCAAAACTTTGTGCTCCTGGAACATTTAAAAGTAATATCCGTAAGCAAAATCGTTCAACATCTCTTGGACTGACTGTGTAAATTCTTGGAATTATTTTATTGCCTCTGGTTTTTCTTGCTCTCCATAATCCATTCACAAAAACATAGTGATATGGAATTTCAATATATAAGTATTGTGTTGCTTGAGCATCAGTGGAATTTAATGCAAACCATGCAGTTAGTGTAGTGTGACGATCTTCACTTTGGGCCAATGCATTCATTTCATTTCCAGCATGGAAATAGACTAAATGTTGTTGTGGCAAATGTACTGCTAACCTATATACTGCATGTGATCTATCATGCATTTCAAATTTTAAAAGCCGCCACATAGCTTCTGGCGCACTGACATAGCGAGCATCTACATGAGATGCAAGTTCATCATGTACTAACTCACTAGTTTCAGGGTTGTCTGCACTTTTGACGACTACAGTAGCTGCATCGTAACCTTTGTAAATATATTTGTAGACATATTTAATGGATTTGATGGAAGTGCAGGCTTCTACGTTGATGTGGGCGTTGTACTTCATGAGTAAATGTGGATTGTAGGGTACTACATATCTATTGTCCACTTTTTTTCCACGAATAATGGCACTATCTCCTTCTCTTCTTTTATAAAGTGGATATCCATCACAATTTGCATATGTTTTGTCTCTATAATCTTTTGGAAAATCTTTTGAACATTGATTATTTTCCATACATGGTGATTGTGGATTAAGGTCTCCACAGGGTCCATGAATCATGCGATGAGTAACAATCTCATATAGTCTACCATATAGTTCTGGATCTGGTAGTTCAGCAACTATGACTGCATCCACTTTGTCTGAAGTATCTAATTTATCTTTCTCTTGAAGTATTATGAGAAGATGTGCATGTGGAAGGCCTCTTTTTTGAAATTCAATGGTATATACATAAGCAAGACATTTGCCAAATAACTGATTTATAGTGAAGTCACGTATTAATTCATTTAATTTGATCTTAAAAACTCTGGCTACTAAATCTGGTCGATCTGAAGCACTTTGTCCAAGAAGTAGATTTTGATTCATTTCTGGCCATTGTGGATTACATGTAAATGTCACAAATAAATCTGGTTTTCCAAATTTTGTCACAATAGCCATAGCATCATTGTATCTTTCTCTCATATTTCGAGGAGATCCTTGAAAGGAAGATGGTAAAATGATGGCTTTGCCAGCTGTCATGTCTCTGCTTGTAGCCACGTCAGCAACATAGTCCATGAGTCCACAATATTGTTCTACACGTAGTTTATCTTGTTGATATTTTATAAAGTTTAAATTATTTGCCTCAACTTGCAAATATGAATCAATAATCCATTGTTGTGTTAGTTTCCCACCACATAAAATTGGATTAAATTCATCTCTAATGGCAATTTGAGCAACTTTAAATTCAAGCATAGAAACATTATTTCGGATTCTAGCTTTAGCATTTGGGTAACTGGGAAGGCTTAATTTTGGTTGCCAACCTGCTTCTCCGTGTGGAAAAAAGATGGGATATGTCATTGGATCTAAATTTGGACTTAAGATATTAATATTAATAAATGGTTGGTCCTCATTTCTGGGATATACTCTAATGTCTCTTTGAAATGGTGGTTCTCCTTCATCATTCTGAAAGACCATTGCAACCTCATTTGATGTTGGCAAGTTATAACGACGTTTATCAGTATGTCTGTCTCTTTTAAGCACCATATTAACCTTTGGCATGGGTAATTGATGTCTTTGTGCATGAAGTAGTTGTTCATTTTCTACTTCTGCCAATTTTTTGTAAGCTTTACTGTAGGGATTGTTGTCCATAATGTTATTTAGCTCTATAAAAACACTGGGTAAGCATTTTTTATTTTCTTCCATCTGCATACGTTGGTCAACAGCTTCCATTGTATCTAGGACATATAGTTGAGCGAATTTTCTTTGCTCTCCTTCCTCTGGATGTAAATGTGAAGTCCGATGATAAATTTGTCCTTGGACTTTAAAACAGTAAGGACCATGTCCTGGTACATTAGCAGCCAATGTTGCCCCCATAGATGCAAATGATATGGCACTATTGTAGGATCTTATGTTTGTCTTAAAATTTTTGTAATTTGGAAAAGTAGGTTCAGTCATAATATTTTGTAAATAGGTTGGAAATTGTTTCCTTTGTGGAAGTTTGAACTTTCCTTTTTGACAACAACTAATAAATTGTCCATCTCGGGGTCTCTCCTGTTTAAAATAATAAGCCTCACAAAATTGACATTGAGTAGTCATGTCCCCACAACTATGAACCTCTACTGCTAAAGACTTCAGTAAAGGACAATTTGCAAAGCATATTGGATGTTGACTTTCATATTCATCAGATGAAAAGTCATGAAATGTTTCAACAACAGGTTCTAAATGTTTAGTTTTTTTCGTAGCTTTTCTTGGTATATGTTGGACTTGTTTGGTTGAAATGTCCTGTAAGTTTTTAGTAAGAGTTTGTAAATGCTTTGTTTTTGTAGTTGCTTTTTTTGGTCTGTCTTGACTGGTATCTTGTAAAATGTCATCTGATGTTTTAGGAACAGTTTGTAAATGCTTTATTATCTTTTTATTTTTTTTGGTTGCATCTTTCATTTTTGCAGCTGATATTCTTTTATTTGCAAGTCTTTTGCGTTCTTTTTCTCGTCGAATTTCTTTCTCCTCCGGTGTCTGCTGGGCGGCCCATCT
The DNA here is from genome assembly GCA_027410445.1 of Discoglossus pictus. Classification (NCBI taxonomy): domain Eukaryota; kingdom Metazoa; phylum Chordata; class Amphibia; order Anura; family Alytidae; genus Discoglossus; species Discoglossus pictus. Next base: position 203,075,912 of record CM050167.1, read on the forward strand.
CTCTTGTCTTTCTCTAGTTTTATGTCTTTTCTTCTCTTCTTTGGTCTCGTTATCAGCCATATTAATCTGTAAAGGAAAAAAAAGTAAATGTAATTGTGTATATTTAAAATTGTAATTCCTGTTAAAGATTCTTGTGCACAATTGGTGAACTAAAAGGCAAATCATTAAGGTATCATTTATATTTAGAATGTATCATTTATATTTAGTTAAATTTATAATTCGTGTCCTCACTGGCTAAGAATGTGGCCAATAGAATAGTGCTGTAAATAAGCATGTAACATATGTTTTTAAAATAATGGTTTTATTTATTAAAAACGTTGTTTGTTGATAGATATTTTCCACTGCAAAACTTCTTTGCTAAAAAAAAAAGTGATGTGGTTATTGAGCTATGTATTGCATAGTAGCAATTTAAATAAAATAAGGGAGATATTAAATTAATTATTTTATTTTTCTGTTGACACAGATGCAACTGAAAGCAGTTTCTTTATTTTTATACTTTAGTACTTATTATACTTTACCTTGGTTGAAGTGTGATTTAAATCCGAATGTTTGTTGGTCCTCGGTTCAAAGTCCTCGTCCGATGGTGTGGTCCTGTGGCGATAGCCCTCGTCCGATGTTGTGGTCCTGTGGCGATATCCCTCGTCCGATGTTGTGGTCCGTTGGTGAAAGTCCTCGTCCGATGGTCTGGTCCTGTGTTGAAATTCCTCGTCTGCTGGTCTGGTCCTGTGTTGAAATTCCTCGTCTGCTGGTCTGGTCCGAGTCCTCGTCCGATGGTCCGGTCCTGTGGAAAAAGTCCTCGTCCGATTGTCTTCACGCAGTATCTGTTGTAATATAAAATAGAAAATGTTGTTTGAGTGAAATGTCTTTTAAATAATTGAAAAATGTATTAATTTGACTGTATTGTATCAGTTATGGTTATTTTTTTCTCTCTTTTTTTTTTTTTACTTTCTGTACAATCCCACAACTTTTGTTATTGTTCTTGAAGGTTCTTAGTAAGGCTTGTGGGTTGTGATATATTAAATAAGAATATAAATTTATTTTGCTATGTGTTTATGTTATTTTTTGTACAATCCTGTTTTGTGCACAGCACTTGTGGTATACTTATTTAACCTTTATTGTGATGCTTATAGTTAGTGAACCATGAAATAATATAATTAATGTAGTTTGCTATGTGTTTGTGTTAGTTTTTGACAATCCTGTTTGGTGCGCACCACTTGTGCAAAAGTTATTTATTCTTGATTGTACTGGTTATAGGTTGTTAAACATTAAAGAAGAATGTTAATTTAGTTTCCTATGAGTTTGTGTGATTTTTTGTACAATGCTATTAGGTGCGCAACACTTTTGTTATTCTTATTTTTTCTTCTTTGTAAGGCTTATAGGTTGTTAAACATTGAATAAGAAATTCTGTTTTGTGTGTAGCAGTTTGTGTCTCATTCAATTGCGATTTGGCTAATTGAATCGTGCCCTAAATAAGCACATAGCATATTTTTTTAAATAAGTTTGTAGTCATTGAAAAACTTTATTTTTGATATCTTTTTAGTAACTAAAAACTTATTTTTAAAAAATAGTTATGTTGTTATTCAGAGCCCTATTCAATTGGGCAAATTGCAATTGAATGAGGGCCTTTGTGTGTACCATATGTTGCATAGTTTGCCCCTCATTCAATTGCATTTTTTACAATGTAATAGTACTCTAAGGCCGTCATTGAATTGCAATGTTGAAAATTGAATAGGGTTGTAAATAAGCACATCATCACATATATTTGTTAAAATAGAATAAGGGCCTAAAAGTGCTTATTTATAGCCATATTGAATTGCCCAAAATAGCAATTGAATGAGGGCCTTTGGTTACTGCATTTGTTATATTGTGAGCTCCTCATTCAATTGTGTTTTGGCCAATGGAATAGAGCTCAATATCACCACAGAGCATATTTTTTTATGTAATTTTGTATTTAGTGAACTTGTATCCAAAAGCAACGTGTTCACAAAAGAAAAAGTTCCTTTAAAAAATATGCTCTGTGCTTATATAGAGCCCTATTGAAATGGGCAAATCACATTTGAGTGAGGCCCTTGTCCATTAAAGATATATAGGTCCTCATTGAATTGCAATTTTGCCAATTGAAGAGGGCTCTAAATAATCACATAACATATTTATTGAGCAAAGTTTTTAGTTATTGAAAACCTTGATTGTGGTTAGAAGTTCAGTAACTAAAAAGTTCTGTATAAAAAATATGTTATGTGCTTATATAGAGCCCTATTGAATTGAGGAAGTCGCAATTGAATGAGGCTCATGGTTCTTTCTTGTTTATACTTAATACTTTACCTTGCTTGAAGTTTTGAATGACAGACGGTCCCCTCCTGCCAATCTTAATGCGCCGGTCTTCTTGTAGTGTCTTTTTGAAAAAGAAAGTGAAATAGTTATTTGTATATTTATAATTTTTCATGTAGCAAAGCATGGCCTTTTGAGCATGTAATGTCTTGTTGTATCTTACCTCTTCTTCTTTGTTGGTGTTCTTTAAAAGGGATTGTGCTTCACAGTGCACGGTGCAAATTGTTGAGATACGCTATTGATGCAGAGTCTGTTTGAATATTCAAAGAAATAAAAAGATTCAGCTTTATATGATCTATTGAATTTAAGTAAATGAATGTCATTGAAATATAGTCGTGTAATTTTTTTAAATTAACCTTATTTGTTGTTGGGGGCTACACACATATGTCACATACATTCCATAGTTAAATGTAATTATTTTGTGTACGTGTGACATATCAGTATACATGACTCATATTTAAATGGTTAAATTAACCTTATATTTGTTTTTTCCAACACACATAAATGTGTGTGTGTGAGATGTAACTATAGACGATACACATATATGTGCGTGTGACATATCAGTATACATGACATATAATGTCATTTAAATGTAGTTGTTTACAGATTTTGTTTTAAGCTAATTTTGTTGCAGTGCCAATACACATAAATGTGCGTATCACATGTCAATATACATGATACACATATATGTCCGTGTCACATGTCACTATGCATGGGCAATACACATAAATGTGCATGTCACATGTCACTATACATTCTATACATATACGTGCGTGTCAGATGTCACTATACATTATAGACATAAATGTGCGTGTCACATGTCACTATACATTCTATACATATACGTGCGTGTCAGATGTCACTATACATTATAGACATATATGTGCGTGTCACATGTCACTATACATAAACCTCTGTTTAATATAGAATTTTGTTTTTTTGTTGTTTTTTTTTGAGCCTATACACATAAATGTGCCATATATGTCACTACATAAATCCTAGTTTATTTTTTTATTTGTTTGACCTGTCCTGATAATAAAATGTAATATATTATAGCTTACCTCTCAGTTGTAATTTGCACAATGCAAAGTAGTAAATTAGTAAAGAATTGTCTTCTCAAGTAAAAGCAGCAGTTATCTCAGAAGTCACTCCGTTGATCACCTGAGGAGAAATGTATTTTTTTGTGTGAAATAGGCAGTATTTATAAACTTGTAGAAAGTTCTGGAAAGTGAGACCGTTAGAACGCAATACGCATGCGCTATTTGCGTTCCAGCTTACAATTTGCGTTCCATCCGCCATTTTGTGCGTATTACTGTTCAAAATGGTGTTTAATATGATTGTGATACGTTCCGCATAGTATGTGTTTCATTATTGCGAGTAAGTGTAGTGTAGTTACGTCTGAAGCCTCGTTTTCGTTTTGTTCGTCGGCCATTTTTTCTCTCGCTTAGCGATGGTATTAGTGTCTAAAGTGTTTTATTTTGATTTAAATGTAGGTGTAACTTGTTTTTTTGAGGTGCTGGCTGGTTCCTCTTGCTGTAGGTAAGCTTTTTATGTGTTTGTTGTGTGTATTTCTTAAGTTTTAAATGTTTGTATGTCGGCGTGTTGCGTCCGATGTTTGCGAAGTCGTAATGTGTGGTAACGTGTCTCGTATGGTGTTTGCGTGTGTAGCCTCGTTTTCGTTTTATTCGTCGGCCATTTTTTGTGTCGCTTAACAAACTATTTAGTGTGTAAACTCTTTTATTTTGAGTGCAATTAAGTTGTAAGTTGCATTTTTGAGGTCCTGGGTGCTCCCTCTTGGTGTAGGTAAGGTTTTTATGTATGTGCTGTGTGTATGTATTGTGTTTTTAATTTTGTAATGTTCGCGAGTTGCGTCCGAGTGTTGCGAGGCCGTAATGTGTGTGAACGTGTGTCGTATGTTGTTTGTGAGTGTCGTAATGTGTGTGAACGTGTGTCGTATGTTGTTTGCGAGTGTCGTAATGTGTTGCGACGTAAACTTTTTTTGAAATTTTGCAAGGGTCGCAGTTGCTGCAACTGAAGACCTCGCTTTGCAAAGTCCTCAGGTGCTGGCATGGAGCGCCTGCGGCGCTCCAAGCCAGCAACTGACAACCTGGCACAGTGCCCTCGCTACGCGAGCCGCGGCCCTCGCGCTACGCGAGGCCCGCGTCTCGCTGCGCGAGCCCCGGCCCTCACTACGCGAGGCCCGCGGGCTCGCTACGCGAGCCCGCAGCGTTAGCAACAACTCGTACGCTCACAACTATATATGTGATGGATGAACTGGGGAGAACTTCTTCCATCAATATTACTTCTAACACCCAAGGACCTGAAGAAGTGGCATCAATTGGATCATGTACTAATAACGTGAGATGCGCAATCACCTGTCTCCCTTGGCCTAAGGCCAGGGTATCAGTCCAAAGATCTGGGCCCAGTGGTGGAAACAACGGGCAGGTATCAGACTGGCAGATGCATACTACTCTTCCTTTCTTTTTCACAGATGCTACAGATTCCATGTACAAAATAGAGCTCCAAGTCATGACACCAGTCACCGCCCAGGTAGTCATCTAAATTTCGCGAGGCTCGCAGTCTTAGGCTCATTGCAGCCTAAATCCTGTGCGGTGCCCTATGGGCCGCAAACGAGTTGCCTCACAGCCTGTCTTGCATGGTTGATGGCTCGCATCGCTTAGCAAGGCTTGCAGCCTAAGTCCTGCATGTTTCAACTGCTTGCCTCGCTTCAGCGCTCATTGCAGTCTAAGTACTGCGCGGTCAATGGCTCGTCTCGCTTTGCAAGGCTCGCAGTTGTGGCCCTTTGGGCCGCAAATGGGTCACCTCGCAGCCTTAGTTCTCCACTGGCCACAAACAGTCTCACAAAGCATGACAAACTCACAAACTTGACCAAAGTCCTTGAACTGACAACTATATATGTGATAGCATATTGATATATACTTTGTTACTATGGTGTTAGAACAAAATTCAAACTGCAAAAAGAAACAGTTATCTTAGATATAATCAATTGCCCCTGTATTGTACCAATATATTATATGCATATAAGAAAATGTTACATTGTTATAGCTGTGGTTATTCCTTAGTGTTCTGTCTTGCTTGTATTCACTCGCAGTGGCAACCCGTCAATGATGGCAACCAGATGGGACCAGAATCGACCAACGCGCTTGTCTTGCGTAGGGGCTTCTTCTCGGGTCAACTAACTACTACTATAAGAGCTATCATTTCAACAGGTACATGGAACCACCATCAAGAGTGTACCAGGATTCAACTCAGCTAACACTGTCTCAGGATTCTTACCAGTAGGCTCTATTTATACCAATGTCTTTAAGCGCAAGTGGAATGCACCCAGGAGAGAAGGTCCTTTTGTAGTTAAATTTGCTACCCCCACTGCAGTAAAAGTACCTGAAAGCAACTATATTGGATAAAAACTCACACTGCACACCAGCAGCTCATCATGTCTGAGTCAAGACTTCCTGAGGCCCACTTCAGACCAAAACCTCTCTGGGTGCACTTTGCGTGACTGGCTTTGTTTCCTTTTTCTTATAGGAATACTTATTGCTCTTGGTCTCTATATAGTATATATTTTTTATCCTGATGATTTTGTCGTTTGCCCACCTCTCCACTTAAAACTTGAGATGTTCCTAATCTAGACTCCACCCACTCTAAGTTATTGCATATTGTTATGCTTTATGCTCATTATTTAAGTCTTGTAAGTGTTGGATTGGTGCCCATATTGCTGGTTCTTCCACCGCTGGCATGCCTTACTCTGCTATCCATTAATAATATTTGACTGACCCTAATGCATGCTGCACTGCTGAATCTACTAATACCTCAAACACAAACTTTTGCCCTAAAAGTGACTTGAAAAAAAAAGTGGTTAACAGGTGCTACATTGGTGCTCAACAATTTCCTCATGGTAGATAACATAGCCGATACAGACGTCTGCTCTTAGCTACTACCTTTACAGGTTAGAACTGTCTTCAGGCTGTAGGACCAGTGAATCCTGTGGGGAATTCCTCCTGTACTAACTAATTTCAGTATCTGACCAGGCTCAAACACTCACCCAATGTTATAATATGTCTTGTCAAGGTCCTGGGTGTGAATATATATATATATATATATATATATATATATATATATATATAGAAAACGAATAATACATTAATAAGCCCATTTGCATGTCTAAAAGGCGGGGACATGCAAATGAGAATACAATGTACCTCACTCTTTTAATCCAAAAATAGCAACTTTATACATTGCTCCCTTAAAGCATATGCCCGCTGTATTAAACAGCTTTTAAGCAAAGCATCGGGTTGGATTTTACACAAACCAAGAATCACTCATATACAGGCCTGTTTCAAGCTTTTGGCTATCATCAGTATGAGGTAGATTCTGGTTTGTGCAATAGATTTTGTAGGATTGGGTATTCCACAATAATCATTTAGTGTATGGTGAGCACAAAAGTGAGAAAAGCTCTCCACCGTACAAAGTACAGAAAACGAATAATACATTAATAAGCCCATTTGCATGTCTAAAAGGCGGGAACATGCAAATGAGAATACAATGTACCTCACTCTTTTAATCCAAAAATAGCAACTTTATACATTGCTCCCTTAAAGCATATGCCCGCTGTATTAAACAGCTTTTAAGCAAAGCATCGGGTTGGATTTTACACAAACCAAGAATCACTCATATACAGGCCTGTTTCAAGCTTTTGGCTATCATCAGTATGAGGTAGATTCTGGTTTGTGCAATAGATTTTGTAGGATTGGGTATTCCACAATAATCATTTGGTGTATGGTGAGCACAAAAGTGAGAAATGCTCTCCACCGTACAAAGTACAGAAAACGAATAATACATTAATAAGCCCATTTGCATGTCTAAAAGGCGGGGACATGCAAATGAGAATACAATGTACCTCACTCTTTTAATCCAAAAATAGCAACTTTATACATTGCTCCCTTAAAGCATATGCCCGCTGTATTAAACAGCTTTTAAGCAAAGCATCGGGTTGGATTTTACACAAACCAAGAATCACTCATATACAGGCCTGTTTCAAGCTTTTGGCTATCATCAGTATGAGGTAGATTCTGGTTTCTGCAATAGATTTTGTAGGATTGGGTATTCCACAATAATCATTTAGTGTATGGTGAGCACAAAAGTGAGAAAAGCTCTCCACCGTACAAAGTACAGAAAACGAATAATACATTAATAAGCCCATTTGCATGTCTAAAAGGCGGGGACATGCAAATGAGAATACAATGTACCTCACTCTTTTAATCCAAAAATAGCAACTTTATACATTGCTCCCTTAAAGCATATGCCCGCTGTATTAAACAGCTTTTAAGCAAAGCATCGGGTTGGATTTTACACAAACCAAGAATCACTCATATACAGGCCTGTTTCAAGCTTTTGGCTATCATCAGTATGAGGTAGATTCTGGTTTGTGCAATAGATTTTGTAGGATTGGGTATTCCACAATAATCATTTGGTGTATGGTGAGCACAAAAGTGAGAAAAGCTCTCCACCGTACAAAGTACAGAAAACGAATAATACATTAATAAGCCCATTTGCATGTCTAAAAGGCGGGGACATGCAAATGAGAATACAATGTACCTCACTCTTTTAATCCAAAAATAGCAACTTTATACATTGCTCCCTTAAAGCATATGCCCGCTGTATTAAACAGCTTTTAAGTGATTATTGTGGAATACCCAATCCTACAAAATCTATTGCAGAAACCAGAATCTACCTCATACTGATGATAGCCAAAAGCTTGAAACAGGCCTGTATATGAGTGATTCTTGGTTTGTGTAAAATCCAACCCGATGCTTTGCTTAAAAGCTGTTTAATACAGCGGGCATATGCTTTAAGGGAGCAATGTATAAAGTTGCTATTTTTGGATTAAAAGAGTGAGGTACATTGTATTCTCATTTGCATGTCCCCGCCTTTTAGACATGCAAATGGGCTTATTAATGTATTATTCGTTTTCTGTACTTTGTACGGTGGAGAGCTTTTCTCACTTTTGTGCTCACCATACACTAAATGATTATTGTGGAATATATATATATATATATATATATATATATATATATATATATATATATATATAAATATAAATAAATATAAAGCCATTTTCTATAACCTAATAAACTCTACAAACCTCTTTGGTAGATTTAATCTCTTCATTGGTGATATTTTTTATCCAGACCCCTCCCACTCTTCTATAGATGTCTTCCTCCCAAATGGGTGGGAACCTGTTCACTTGGTGCTGTTCTTCCTGCTATCTATATCACCTCTACACTCCCTACTGGTCACCCACTTAATCGGTGCTCTCTCTCCTCTAAAACCTAGACTGCAGAATCCTCTCTGGGTATTGTTTTTATTAATTGGGGTATATATTGTTTATTAGACCTTATTCAAAAGCTTTACATTCTTATTAAAACTGCCCTAAATGACACTGAAGATTCAATTAATAATTAATCAGGAACAGATCCAAATTTACATGGGTACTTTGCAGAACAGGATGGCTCTTGACTACATGTTAGCACCAAAGGGTCATGTCTGTGCCCTAGTGGGTAAGGACTGTTACTATATTGATGACCATCATACTGACATTCAAATGGACCTTTATGATGTCAGTGTAATCCAATAAGGTTTAAGGATGCTCTCTTCAACCTCTTCTGGAATTTTTTCCTAGTTTGGAGACCTTGGCCAAAAGATCCTTGTTGGTTTCATCAATTGTCCTCCCTACATTAGGACCTTGGGTCTCTTGACCTGCAAAACTGAAGACTTCATTCCTTTCACAAAACCTCTAGGTGTCCAGGGGAATTGTAGAGGGAATTGTAAATGCTTATTTTTCCATCTTTTTATAACTGTGTATTACACTCACTGAACTATGATTTACCTGATTTTTTTTCTGTTTACCCAAATCTTAGCATTGATGACTGTAACTAGTATTTTGACACCAGTAGCCTTGCACTGTTTATACATCTGTTTCCTTGAACATCTACTAACAACTGCTAGCTGATATTTTGATATTTCTAGACATCTACTTGCAAGAATAGCTTGTGACAGTATTAAGCAAGAATATTTTGTGACCATATTGGTTTCCTCTTCCTCTGTTAGCCTATATAATTGTTATTGCCACATAGTAACTTAGGCTACTTTATCGTCCTTCTCTATGAGGAAAACTTCATTGTGCTCTCCAAGCTTGTATCAAATAAAGAAACCTTGTTTGACAACCTTGGTTTTACCTCCTAATGGTGACTGTTTGATGAGAGGATCTTTAGTGGATTTATACCCCAACAATGACAAAACTACATTCTGGTGGCTATTCCAAGGAGGATAGTAGGGCTTAATGGCATCCAGGCACTAACCTGTTTGCTGAGCTCAGTATTAATTCTGAAGTAAAGTAATATAGAAGGAGCCTGTGACGATCCAAAGGTAGGGGATACCTGCTATAGACTACAGGTTAACTAGCCACAAGGACTGGGTTTTTGGAAATCTCATCCCCAGCACCCTGATATATGGCCTCTGTATCAGTCAGGGACTCTCCATCAGTAATCAGCACTTACAGGCATCTCAGTAACCTTCCTCTGGTAGTGAGCAGGACAAGTTACTTGCAGGGTGGAGATAGGACTAGTATTGCAGCTGCCAGGAGCAAAGAAGAGAACATAACATTTATATATGTCTCATCAGTAAACTGATTTATTTTTGGAAAATCAACAATATTTATAGGGGTTAAATACAGAGGGGGATGTATGCAACACAACAATGACAAGGAGTGGCAGGCAAACACAGGAGGTTGACTCCACATGGGGTCTAATAGTCTGACATCTTGGCATCCTGTTGGCACCAATGAACAGTAGGCCAACCTCCAAATACACATAATGTTGTCTCCATGTCTATTGGTCGAGACCTCAAATAGAGTACACTAACTTTATCTGGCAAACAATGGGACAAAACAAATTACAATACAATCAATGTGTTTATACACATAGTCTAGTGGCTGGAGCTAAGCAGTCTGTCCTTTATGGTGGTTCAATGGACTAAGATCCAGGAACAGGAAAAGGGGTCCGTGACAGAGCCTATTCAACATCTCTTAATCAAAAAAATGTTTGTGTCCAATCTTCATGCAATCGTGACATCAGTGCTGTTGATATTTTTTGTATAGATATAATGTAAAACTTTTAAATTATTTCCACAATTGTTGTGACCAATGTTTTGTCACCTAGTTGTGATGTATCGATTATGTTTTGAAGGCCTGTAATGAGAAGTGTTGAGGCCATTCATTTTACTCTTTGAGCATTTTTAAAAGAAGCCCAAGAGTAACAGATTATCATTTTCTGGCATCCCCTTTTGCTTATTGTTCACTCATGTAGGGTGCCATATTTCAAAACTGTGATCTAAGGCCACACTCACACAGGGGAGTAACATGCTCAGACACAGCAAACATCCAACTCAGGAAACATAATTGTACATTAGTGTGAAACCCCTGTCTGCCTCTCTGTGATCCTATGTATAGCCACACGCCAGGCCCATTGGTCAGCCACTGCCCCCTGATCTCTCTCAAGCTCATGTTTATTGCTTCAATGACATCATCTATTCTTCTCCACTTCTACTATCCCCTTATTCGTGTGTCTTTTCTTTTTTTTTATTCATTGAATTTTAATTAGATGGAAATCACATAAAGTTACAGATAATATATACCATAAGTGTTTTTTTACATCTAGATTATATATGCATTTATTGAGTATAAATATACTTCTGTACATTCGTGTGTCTTTTCTAGGTAATACTGTCTTCTCAAACCTTACAGTGAACACTTTGGATTGATTTCCTGTAGTATTGATTGATTCAAATTTCTTGCTGTTCAAGGGACTCTAATCAGTTTTCTCTAACACCAAAATACAAAGGAGCCCAGCAAAATAAAATCTGTGCCTCTACAACAATTTGCCAGGAATGAAGATTGTAGTTTTTGTTCATCCTCATCAATAAGTCATTTAGTTCCTTCAGTGGTAACATCTGTGTATCTGAAGATGATGGTATTTATCACAACAATATTAATTATTGCTTTGGATTCATCTATCCCAGCGTTAAGCATGATGTATTCTGTGTGTACATTTAATAAATGAGATCACAATATATGACTTTGGTGCACTAATTTCCCAATTTTGCACTATTTGGTTATTCCAAGCTTATTTGTGACCCTGTCTTCTTGGTTCACATACAGTACTGATTCCTCAGGAGGAGGATGAGATGGTCTGGTACCCCCATTTCTTTAAGCACTTGGCACATTTTGTTGTGATTCACACAGTTAAATACCTTAGAATAGTCTAAGATGCAGAGGGAAATGTTGTTTTCTGGAACTCTCTTGCTTCTTCCATTATCCAGTGGACATTGTCAATTGCATCTCTTGTGGTATTTTCAGTCCATATATTGTTGGAGCCGAGCTTGAAGGTTCTTAATCATTACCTTGCTGGCATTAAAAATTAGTGCAATTGTTCAATAATTGGAGCACTCTTTGACACTGCCTTTTTTGGGACTGGGATGTAGACTCACCGTTTCCAGTCTACTGGCCCACATAGAGTTTTCCAAATTTGGTTGGCACAATGCCAGCAACACTCTCACACCATCATCTTGTAAGATTGCAAAAGGCTTCATCTGGGATTCCATCAACAGCCATCTTATCTGCAAGGCATCCTAGGGCCCATCTCACTTCACTCTCCAAGATATCAGACTCCAGCTCCTTGGACTATTGAGGTTATCGATGTTATTGGGATCCTCCCTGTATAAATCTTCTGTGTATTCCTCCCACCTCTTCTTTGTCTGATCTGTTTCTGGTGCCCTACATGAGCATAAATAGGAAGAAAGAGGGAGGTTCCAGAAGATGAGAATCTGTTATCACATATATAGTTGTGAGCGTACGAGTTGTTGCTAACGCTGCGGGCTCGCGTAGCGAGCCCGCGGCCCTCGCGAAGCGAGGGCACTGTGCCTGGTTCTCAGTTGCTGGCATGGAGCGCCGCAGGCGCTCCTTGCCAGCAACTGAGGACCCTCGCAAAGCGAGGGCCTCAGTTGCTGGCTTGGAGCGCCGCAGGCGCTCCATGCCAGCACCTGAGGACCTCGCAAAGCGAGGTCTTCAGTTGCAGCAACTGCGACCCTTGCAAAAAAAAGTTTACGTCGCAACACATTACGACACTCGCAAACAACATACGACACACGTTCACACACATTACGACACTCGCAAACAACATACGACACACGTTCACACACATTACGGCCTCGCAACACTCGGACGCAACTCGCGAACATTACAAAATTACAAACACAATACATACACACAGCACATACATAAAAACCTTACCTACACAAACAGGAAGCACCCAGGACCTCAAAAATGCAACTTACAACTTAATTGCACTCAAAATAAAAGAGTTTAGACAATAAATAGTTTGTTAAGCGACACAAAAAATGGCCGACGAATAAAACGAAAACGAGGCTACACACGCAAACACCATACGAGACACGTTACCACACATTACGACTTCGCAAACATCGGACGCAACACGCCGACATACAAACATTTAAAACTTAACAAAGACACACAACAAACACATAAAAAGCTTACCTACAGCAAGAGGAACCAGCCAGCACCTCAAAAAAACAAGTTACACTTACATTTAAATCAAAATAAAACACTTTAGACACTAATACCATCGCTAAGCGAGAGAAAAAATGGCCGACGAACAAAACGAAAACGAGGCTTCAGACGTAACTATACTACACTTACTCGCAATAATGAAACACATACTATGCGGAACGTATCACAATCATATTAAACACCATTTTGAACAGTAATACGCAGAAAATGGCGGATGGAACGCAAATTGTAAGCTGGAACGCAAATAGCGCATGCGTATTGCGTTCTAACGGTCTCACTTTCCAGAACTTTCTACAAGTTTATAAATACTGCCTATTTCAAACAAAAAAATACATTTCTCCTCAGGTGATGAACAGAGTGACTTCTGAGATAACTGCTGCTTTTACTTGAGAAGACAATTCTTTACTCATTTACTACTTTACATTGTGCAAATTACAACTGAGAGGTAAGCTATAATATATTACATTTTATTATCAGGACAGGTCAAACAAATAAAAAAATAAACTAGGATTTATGTAGTCATCATGTATGGCACATTTATGTGTATAGGCTCCAAAAAAAATCCGGTTCATTTAACAAAACAACAAAAAAACATAATTCAATATTAAACAGAGGTTTATGTATACGGACATGTGACACGCACATATATGTCTATAATGTATAGTGACATATGACACGCACATATATGTCTATAATGTATAGTGACATCTGACACGCACATATATGTCTATAATGTATAGTGACATCTCACACGCACATTTCTGTGTATTGCCCCTTCATAGTGACATGTGACACGCACGTATATGTGTATAATGTATAGTGACATTTGACACGCACATTTCTGTGTATTGCCCCTTCATAGTGACATGTGACACGCACGTATATGTGTATAATGTATAGTGACATGTGACACGCACATTTATGTGTATTGCCAATGCAACAAAATTAGCTTAAAACAAAATCAGTAAACAACTACATTTAAATGACATTATATGTCATGTATACTGATATGTCACACGCACATATATGTATATCATCTATAGTTACATCTCACACACACACATTTATGTGTGTTGGAAAAAAAATATATAAGGTTAATTTAATCATTTAAATTTGACTCATGTATACTGATATGTCACACGTACACAAAATAATTACATTAAACTATGGAATGTGCTTCATGTATGTGACATATGTGTGTAGCCCCCAACAAAAAATAAGGTTAATTGAAAAAAATTACACAACTATATTTAAATTACATTCCTTTACTGCAATTCAATAGATCATATAAAGCTGAATCGTTTTATTTCTTTGAATATTCAAACAGACTCTGCATCAATAGCGTCTCTCAACAATTTGCACCGTGCACTGTGAAGCACAATCCCTTTTAAAGAACACCAACAAAGAAGAAGAGGTAAGATACAACAAGACATTACATGCTCAAAAGGCCATGCTTTGCTAGATGAAAAATTCTAAATATACAAATAACTATTTCACTTTCTTTTTCAAACAGACACTACAAGAAGACTGGCGGATTAAGATTGGCAGGAGGGGACCGTCTGTCATTCCAAACTTCAATCAAGGTAAAGTATTAAGTATAAACAAGAAAGAACCATGAGCCTTATTCAATTGCGACTTCCTCAATTGAATAGGGCTCTATATAACCACATAACATATTTTTTATACAGAACTTTTTAGTTACTGAATTTCTAACCACAATCAAGTTTTTCAATAACTAAAAAATTGGCTCAATAAATATGTTATGTGATTATATAGAGCCCTCTTCAATTGCCAAAATTGCAATTCAATGAGGACCTATATATCTTTAATGGCCAAGGGCCTCACTCAAATGTGATTTGCCCATTTCAATAGGGATCTATATAAGCACAGAGTATATTTTTTAAAGGAAATTTTTCGTTTGTGAACACGTTGCTTTTGGATACAAGTTCACTAAATACAAAATTACGTTACAAAATATGCTCTGTGCTGATATTGAGGTCTATTCCATTGGCCAAAACACAATTGAATGAGGAGCTCACAATATAACAAATGCAGTAACCAAAGGCCCTCATTCAATTGCTATTTTGGACAATTAAATATGGCTATAAATAAGCACTTTTAGGCCCATAAATAAGCACTTTTAGGCCCTTATTCTATTTTAACAAATATATGTGATGTGCTTATTTACAACCCTATTCAAATTTCTACATTGCAATTCAATTACGGCCTTAGAGTACTATTACATTGTAAAAAATGCAATTGAATGAGGGGCAAACTATGCAACGTATGGTACACACAAAGGCCCTCATTCAATTGCAATTTGCCCAATTGAATAGGGCTCTAAATAACAACATAACAATTTCTTTAAAATAAGTTTTTAGTTACTAAAAAGATATCAAAAATAAAGTTTTTCAATGACTACAAACTTATTTAAAAAAATATGCTATGTGCTTATTTAGGGCACGATTCAATTAGCCAAATCGCAATTGAATGAGACACAAACTGCTACACACAAAACAGAATTTCTTATTCAATGTTTAACAACCTATAAGCCTTACAAAGAAGCAAAAATAAGAATAACAAAAGTGTTGTGCACCTAATAGCATTGTACAAAAAATCACACAAACTCATAGCAAACTACATTAACATTCTTCTTTAATGTTTAACAACCTATAACCAGTACAATCAAGAAGAAATAAGTTTTGCACAAGTGCTGCGCACCAAACAGGATTGTCAAAAACTAACACAAACACATAGCAAACTACATTAATTATATTATTTCATGTTTCACTAACTATAAGCATCACAATAAAGGTTAAATAAGTATACCACAAGTGGTGTGCACAAAACAGGATTGTACAAAAAATAACATAAACACATCTTATTTAATATATCACAACCCACAAGCCTTACTAAGAACCTTCAATAAGAATAACAAAAGTTGTCGGATTGTACAGAAAGTAAAAAAAAACAAAGATAGAAAAAAATAACCATAACTCATACAATACAGTCAAATTAATACATTTTTAAATTATTTAAAAGACATTTCACTCAAACAACATTTTCTATTTTCTATTACAACAGATACTTCGTGAAGACAATCGGACGAGGACTTTTTCCACAGGACCGGACCATCGGACGAGGACTTGGGCCAGACCAGCAGACGAGGAATTTCAACACAGGACCAGACCAGCAGACGAGGAATTTCAACACAGGACCCGACCATCGGACGAGGACTTTCACCAACGGACCACAACATCGGACGAGGGATATCGCCACAGGACCACAAGTTCGGACGAGGGCTATCGCCACAGGACCACACCATCGGACGAGGACTTCCAACAGAGGACCACACCATTGGACAACGATTTGGAACCGAGGACCAACAAACATTCGGATTTAAATCACACTTCAACCAAGGTAAAGTATAATAAGTACTAAAGTATAAAACTAAATAAACTGCTTTCAGTTGCATATGTGTCAACAGAAAAATAAAATAATTAATTTACTATCTCCCTTATTTTATTTAAATTGCTACTATGCAATACATAGCTCAATAACCACATCACTTTTTTTTTTAGCAAAGAAGTTTTGCAGTGGTAAATATCTATCCACAAACAACGTTTTTAATAAATAAAACCATTATTTGAAAAAAATATGTTACATGCTTATTTACCGCAGGATTCCATTGGCCAAATTCTTAGCCAGTGAGGACAGGAATTATAAATTTAACTAAATATAAATGATACATTAATTATTTGCCTTTTATTTCACCAATTGTGCACAAGAATCTTTAACAGGAATTACAAATTTAAATATACACAATTACATTTATTTTTTTTCCTTTACAGATTAATATGGCTGATAACGAGACCAAAGAAGAGAAGAAAAGACGTCAAACTAGAGAAAGACAAGAGAGATGGGCCGCCCAGCAGACACCGGAGGAGAAAGAAATTCGACGAGAAAAAGAACGCAAAAGACTTGCAAATAAAAGAATATCAGCTGCAAAAATGAAAGATACAACCAAAAAAAATAAACAAATAATAAAGCATTTACAAACTGTTCCTAAAACATCAGATGACATTTTACAACATACCAGTCAAGACAGACCAAAAAAAGCAACTACAAAAGCAAACCATTTACAAACTCTTACTAAAAACTTACAGGACATTTCAACCAAACAAGTCCAACATATACCAAGAAAATCGACGAAAAAAACTAAACATTTAGAACCTGTTGTTGAAACATTTCATGACTTTTCATCTGATGAATATGAAAGTCAACATCCAATATGCTTTGCAAATTGTCCTTTACTGAAGTCTTTAGCAGTAGAGGTTCATAGTTGTGGGGACATGACTACTCAATGTCAATTTTGTGAGGCTTATTATTTTAAACAGGAGAGACCCCGAGATGGACAATTTATTAGTTGTTGTCAAAAAGGAAAGTTCAAACTTCCACAAAGGAAACAATTTCCAACCTATTTACAAAATATTATGACTGAACCTACTTTTCCAAATTACAAAAATTTTAAGACAAACATAAGATCCTACAATAGTGCCATATCATTTGCATCTATGGGGGCAACATTGGCTGCTAATGTACCAGGACATGGTCCTTACTGTTTTAAAGTCCAAGGACAAATTTATCATCGGACTTCACATTTACATCCAGAGGAAGGAGAGCAAAGAAAATTCGCTCAACTATATGTCCTAGATACAATGGAAGCTGTTGACCAACGTATGCAGATGGAAGAAAATAAAAAATGCTTAGCCAGTGTTTTTATAGAGCTAAATAACATTATGGACAACAATCCCTACAGTAAAGCTTACAAAAAATTGGCAGAAGTAGAAAATGAACAACTACTTCATGCACAAAGACATCAATTACCCATGCCAAAGGTTAATATGGTGCTTAAAAGAGACAGACATACTGATAAACGTCGTTATAACTTGCCAACATCAAATGAGGTTGCAATGGTCTTTCAGAATGATGAAGGAGAACCACCATTTCAAAGAGACATTAGAGTATATCCCAGAAATGAGGACCAACCATTTATTAATATTAATATCTTAAGTCCAAATTTAGATCCAATGACATATCCCATCTTTTTCCCACACGGAGAAGCAGGTTGGCAACCAAAATTAACCCTTCCCAGTTACCCAAATGCTAAAGCCAGAATCCGAAATAATGTTTCTATGCTTGAATTTAAAGTTGCTCAAATTGCCATTAGAGATGAATTTAATCCAATTTTATGTGGTGGGAAACTAACACAACAATGGATTATTGATTCATATTTGCAAGTTGAGGCAAATAATTTAAACTTTATAAAATATCAACAAGATAAACTACGTGTAGAACAATATTGTGGACTCATGGACTATGTTGCTGACGTGGCTACAAGCAGAGACATGACAGCTGGCAAAGCCATCATTTTACCATCTTCCTTTCAAGGATCTCCTCGAAATATGAGAGAAAGATACAATGATGCTATGGCTATTGTGACAAAATTTGGAAAACCAGATTTATTTGTGACATTTACATGTAATCCACAATGGCCAGAAATGAATCAAAATCTACTTCTTGGACAAAGTGCTTCAGATCGACCAGATTTAGTAGCCAGAGTTTTTAAGATCAAATTAAATGAATTAATACGTGACTTCACTATAAATCAGTTATTTGGCAAATGTCTTGCTTATGTATATACCATTGAATTTCAAAAAAGAGGCCTTCCACATGCACATCTTCTCATAATACTTCAAGAGAAAGATAAATTAGATACTTCGGACAAAGTAGATGCAGTCATAGTTGCTGAACTACCAGATCCAGAACTATATGGTAGACTATATGAGATTGTTACTCATCGCATGATTCATGGACCCTGTGGAGACCTTAATCCACAATCACCATGTATGGAAAATAATCAATGTTCAAAAGATTTTCCAAAAGATTATAGAGACAAAACATATGCAAATTGTGATGGATATCCACTTTATAAAAGAAGAGAAGGAGATAGTGCCATTATTCGTGGAAAAAAAGTGGACAATAGATATGTAGTACCCTACAATCCACATTTACTCATGAAGTACAACGCCCACATCAACGTAGAAGCCTGCACTTCCATCAAATCCATTAAATATGTCTACAAATATATTTACAAAGGTTACGATGCAGCTACTGTAGTCGTCAAAAGTGCAGACAACCCTGAAAGTAGTGAGTTAGTACATGATGAACTTGCATCTCATGTAGATGCTCGCTATGTTAGTGCGCCAGAAGCTATGTGGCGGCTTATAAAATTTGAAATGCATGATAGATCACATGCAGTATATAGGTTAGCAGTACATTTGCCACAACGACATTTAGTCTATTTCCATGCTGGAAATGAAATGAATGCATTGGCCCAAAGTGAAGATCGTCACACTACACTAACTGCATGGTTTGCATTAAATTCCACTGATGCTCAAGCAACACAATACTTATATATTGAAATTCCATATCACTATGTTTTTGTTAATGGATTATGGAGAGCAAGAAAAACCAGAGGCAATAAAATAATTCCACGAATTTACACAGTCAGTCCAAGAGATGTTGAACGATTTTGCTTACGGATATTACTTTTAAATGTTCCAGGAGCACAAAGTTTTGAACAATTAAGAACTGTTAATGACATTGTATATGAATCCTTCCATTTAGCTGCAAGAAATAGAAACTTACTCGCTGATGATACAGAGTGGGAAAGATGTTTAGAAGAAGCAGCACAATGTCAAATGCCACGACAGATGAGAGAACAATTTGCTTTTATTTGTATCTTCTCAAATGCTCCAAATGCATTAGCTTTGTGGGAGACTTTTAAAAGTAATATGGCTGAAGACTTTATGCGACGATACAATGAACCCATTGCACACTTAAAAGCCTTAATGGAGATTCAAGAAGTCTTTTTAACTCATGGATTAAGTTGTGCAAGTTTTAATTTGCCTGATCCAGGTCTAATAGATGACATTAACTTTGAAGACTATGACATTCAACTACAAGCAGAAAGAACAGAAGAAAGACTTGCAACTTTAAATACACTACAATTGCAAGCATTTCATGCCATTAAAAATGCTATAGATGATGACATGGTGACAGAGCGTTATTTCTATCTTGATGGACCTGGCGGATCAGGGAAAACATATTTGTACAATTTATTAATGAGTTCAGTACGAGCACAAGGACAAATAGCAATGGCGTTTGCCACTACTGGAATTGCTGCACTTTTATTAGAAGGTGGAAGAACTGTTCATAGTGGATTTAAACTGCCAGTGCCTATTTTGGAAAATTCAGTGTCAGATATTCGCATGACATCCTTACAAGCAAAGAAATTGAAGAAATGTAAATTAATTATAATAGATGAGGCCACAATGATGTCATGCTATGCCCTCCAATGTATTGACCGTTTGCTTCGTGAAGTCATGGATAATATTTTTCCATTTGGTGGAAAGGTAATTTTGTTGGGTGGCGATTTTAGACAAACATTACCTGTCGTTGTACATGGAAATCGAACAGACATTATTGAAACATGTATAAAGTCAAGTACAGTATGGAAACATTTTACCCATCTTCAACTGCAACAAAATATGAGATCAGAAGGCCAAACTGATTTCAATGATTGGCTTATTAAAATTGGAGAAGGCAGAACAGAAAAAATACTACATTTACCTGACGACACTGTAGAGATCCCACCTCATATGATTTGTCAACAAGATATTATATCGGCTATATTTGAAGGGAGCATAAATAACGAAGAATATTCCGAGCTTGCCAACCAAGTTATACTGACGTGTAAAAATAAAGATGCATTAATACTCAATAATGAAATCTTTAAAAAAATTAATGCACCACAAAGAAATTATCACAGTGCTGATTCTGTACTTGCTGATGACAATGAAAGTCAGGCAAACTTTTCTACTGAATTCATTAAATCTTTAACTCCTTCTGGAATGCCACCACATATTTTGCAGCTAAAGAAAGGTGCAATTATCATGTTACTGCGAAATATGAACCCCAAAAAAGGCCTATGCAATGGCACAAGATTAATTGTTCAACAATTAAAGGACCATTTTATAGATGCTCAAATTTTAACTGGGACCCATAAAGGAGAGAGAGTTTTCATACCAAGAATAGATTTAGCACCAAGTGAAAGTAGTCTCCCTTTTATACTTCAAAGAAGACAATTTCCCATTATTATGGCATTTGCCATGACCATTAATAAATCACAAGGTCAAACTTTCAAATCTGTGGGTATTTACTTGGAAGAACCAGTTTTTGCACATGGTCAATTGTACGTTGCGTTGTCACGGTGCAAAAATCCACAGGCTATTAAAGTTTACATTGAAAACAATGAAAGTCAAGGTGATTTATTAGAAGATGGACATATTTTTACTAAAAACATTGTCTACTATGAAGTACTATAGCTTTGCAGGATACAAATTCAAGATGCCAACATTTTTTAAAACCATTGCAAAATACATAACAATTGGTTGTTTAATTCAGTCATAATTAATGAAAGTACTGTTTAGGAATGATTCGCCTCACAAAATACTTGCCTTGCATTGTTACTAAAAATTATGTTAAAATGTTAAGTCAGTATGTTAATGTTTCTAATGTTACAAGTTTAAAAAATATATTTGCAAGTTATTTCATTCAACAGATTACAAAGTGGATGTTGAGAGGTCAACCACCTTTTAAGTCACAATATAAACATTGTCTGTTATCTTAAGATTACTAACTACATTCATGTTTATCGCCAGTTTATGTGCTCACTAATGAATTACTTTAATTACGTACGTTTTAAGCAGAGTTTTACTGTATGCCTTCCTCTACATTCAATGTATATTCAAGTTAACAATTATTGTGATACAAATTGCATGTTAATACTGATTAATTTAAAGGTCAATTGTTTTTACATTCAAATGTTAATACTTTTAATAAAAAATTAGGTTACAAAATGTATTCACTATGTTCCTGTTTATAATGTTCAAAATTATACAAATGTTTTCTCAACTTCTAAACTTACATAAAAAATACAGTTAAAGTTTCAAAATATATACTTTTACGGTTATTGCTTACATATATTTTAAACTTCATGTTAAAATTCGCAACGTTTCAAAAAGGCTTTTTACTTTTTGCTTTACTATTCATTCAATGTATATTAAAGTTAACAATTCTTCAGATACAAATTACATTTTAAAAAACCATTACATCAACATTTTATAAAAATAAACACGTTCATATTAAAATACTTACAAGTGTCAAAAATATATGTTAATAACTAAACAACTTCACAAACATATACATCACATTGCCGTCATTTTTTGACGGGCAAGTCGCTAGTTACATAATAAAAAGAAATGACAAAGGGAAGGCTTTTCTTTCGAGAGTGTAAGCACCTAAAGCAGAAGTGCACACTTATACCTCTGTTGCTATGCCTGTCCACAAACTGGAATTCCCTATCATGTACAAGTTAGCTTCTTGAAATTGTCTGTAGAAAAAACTCTCTGCAGGTCATCAAAGAAATAAAAATAAAAAAATTATCTGATAATGTCTATACAAACATGTAATTGCATCAACAAAGATCAGCAAAATTACTTTCCATAAAGTTCACTCTTCCATCTCCTTACTTACTCTAAAGGTTCTCAAAGTACCATGAACTAATTTCACTCAAACAATACATGCCCCCCTCATTTTTTTTTTTTTGCTTTTGCTTTTAACTGTGTGTGTATAATATATTGTGTATATATATATATATATATATATATATATATATATATATTGAAGAGTGAAGCATCATCTTGTTAGATTGCAAAAGGCTTCAGCTGGGATTCCATCAACTCTTGCAGCCATCTTATCTGCAAGGCATCCTAGGGCCCATCTCACTTCACTCTCCAAGATATCAGGCTCCAGCTCCTTGGACTATTGAGGTTATCAATGTTATTGAGATCCTCCCTGTATAAATCTTCTGTGTATTCCTCCCACCTCTTCTTTGTCTGATCTGTTTCTGGTGCCCTACATGAGCATAAACAGGAAGAAAGATGGAGGTTCCAGAGGATGAGAATCTGTTATTACATAATAAAAAGAAATTACAAAGGGAAGGCTTTTCTTTCGACAGTGTAAGCACCTGAATTTCAAGAAGCTAACTTGTACATGATAGGGAATTCCAGTTTGTGGACAGGCATAGCAACAGAGGTATAAGTGTGCACTTCTGCTTATATGTATATATCATATATACATGTACATATATCATATATATATATATACATATATAGTTGTAGTAGTTACGATTTGTCGGTCACTCTATGTTAAAAGTTACGGGCAAAAGGGCTCATGGCGAGCCCGAAAGTTACAGGTATGACGGGCGCTCATCACAAGGCCTGCAAGAGTTTGAAAAAGGCTTGACATGAGCGCCAAAGGTGCTCATGGCGATGCTCTCATTCAATGCCAAAGGCCTTTGGCACTCATTGCGAGGCACGCAAGACTGAAAAGATGACGGCTTTAACAGCTGTCATTTTTTTCAAGCCTGTAACTCGGAAGCCTTCAGAAGACCGCCAAAAGATGCCAATTAGTTAAAAAAGAACTTACAACCTCACACACAGCCGAGGGGGAGAGGCAGGGTACTTGTAAGTGAGGTTTCAAGCTAATTTGATTCTTAATTGGCGAGGAAAAACATTGAGGCCGTATAGCAGTAATTTTTTTTTTTAAGTCTCACAACGAGGCCGAACCCCGTAAGGCTTAGGCGCTAACTGCGAGGCCCGCAAGACTTTAAAAAAAGGCTCCGCAATCAGGCGAGAGGGGCGGGGAGAGACACAGGGGAAGGAAAGGTAGGGAACAGACACAGGGGTCAGAGAGTGGGGAGAGGCTTGCGATGAGCACCGAAGGCGCTCAGCGCAAGGAGTGAAAGTGGCGGGTTGGACAACGCCTACAAATGCGCTCATTGCGAGGCCCGCAAGTTAGAGAGGGAGAGCCTTGCATTGTGTGGCAAACAGCATTGCCAGCCTTCAAATTTTATTGCCGTAATTGTTGATGGGCAAGTCGCTAGTATACCGTATATATATATATATATATATATATATATATATATACATATATATACTGTATATATATATTGCATATACATACACATTTTAGATAGACTGTACACAATGGCATATTTTCTTGTTCATTTTTTCTTTGCAATGATTGTTGTAATTTATTTTGAAATTATGTAATTTTAGCATTCTTGTTAAGTACTTTTATTATTTCTGTTGATTTTTTTCTTTATAATCAATGAAGAATAATTATTTTTAATACATACACATAATATAACATATTTTCTAGGTGTCAGGCAAAATGTATGGACATGTTGGTGGAAGTACATTCATAGAGATATATTATACTTCTATATTGTGACGATCCAGGGATAGGAGCTATTACTGCCCAGAGCCACCTGCTACAGGTGAACTACCCACAAGGACTGTTGGGTTCTTGGAAGTCTAACAGCACCGTGATATCTGGCTGATATCTGGCTTCTGTGACCAGCACAAGTTACTTGCAGGATCAGTATTGCAGCCAGGAGCAAATAAAAGGACATAACATTTTTATATGTCTTAGCAGTAAATCAAATTATTGTTGGAAAGTCAACAATATTTATAGGGGTTAGATATGTGGGGGGGGTGTATGGAACACAATGACAGGGAGTGGCAGACAAACGCAAGAAATTGACTTCATCCTGTCTGGCACTTGTGAAAAATAGGCCAACCTCCAAATAAACATAATTATGTCTCCATGTCTAGTTGTCCAGATCTCAAATACATTAACTTTATCTAACAAGTGCATTAACTTTATCTAACAATCAATGGGACAAAACAGATTGAAATACAACGGAGGTGTTTAAGCACATAGTCCAGTGACTGTAGCCAAGCAGTCTGTCCTTTATGGTGGCTGAATGGGATAAGATCTAGGAACTGGAAAAGGGGTACATGACATTACTTCCCCCTTCCAGACAGCATTTCGGGGGCTATGATCGTTAACGGAAGATAGTCTTGAACTGCAGCCCATATCCCAAGTCTAAGTCCCTATTCAAAGGCGAATAAATGTTTACCCAAGTGGCCATTGCAAAAGTCCCATTGCATGTCCTCCTTCGGAAGGGGGTAGTAGATTGGCCCAGTCTTGGGGTGGTTGGCTATCTTTCAGGAAAGTGACCACAGTCTCTACCCCCAATTTCTGTAGGGTCTCGGGAACACAATCCATTTGTACAGTCCTTCCAGGGGTATCAGAGCTAGCAGACACTTCTCAGCCACCCTCCCCGTTTTTCTTCACAACATCTGGGATACCAATCCTCAGGGTCTAAGGTAGCAACACAGCCCAACCCAGCCTATTTTCCTTCAATAACCCACCCCAAGTTGCAGGCATCCTTCTTGGGGACACATCCAAGTTCTTGGAAACAAGGATCTCATCCAGGGGCATACCGCTACCCCCTTGGCCACAGGCAGGTAGTGGCTTTGGGGTAGCAGCTCAGGCGGGGGTAAAAAACACTTTCCCACCGGCACAATCTCCTTAGAGTCAGTTGTCAAGGCAGGGTTGGGGAAAAACAGAGCAGGACTCAGGATTAGGGTCTCTGGATGGGGATCCATTCATGGCTGAGGCTCACACGAGGTAGCAGACTTTGCTGGGGTCGGTAACTCATTAAGGTTAGTTAGGGGTGGTAATGATGGGATCACCTCTGCAGCTAGGTTATGCTGTGTCAGCTCCTCTGGTAACATGGCCCCTTGCCCATATCCTTTAACTCTGTGGCTGCCTGGACTGAATTGTTCCCCGTCAGTCCTGCTGGCAACTCTGCAGGGCTTGGAAGTGGAGCCTCAACTTGCTCCTTTCTCAGGGTCTCAGGACCAGTGCCCTCACCTGAACTCCCACACTTATCTGGATCCACCTGCTCCATGCTGGGGAAGAGCTTTAGGATCTCAGGGGACTCCGCCTCTCCTGAAAGCCTCATGCCCCAATCTGGCAGCACACTCTCCATGACTGTCAGCCTTGGCATCTCCACCTGGTTCCTGATTGCCTGGATATCAGCAGTCTGTAGTTCAGGACTAACAGTCCATGGGTGGTTGGGCAGACTCTCAGGGCTTGCACAAGTTACTTGCAGGATTTTTGATGGGCAAGTCCATGGGTAGTTGGGCAGACTCTCAGGGCTTGCACAAGTTACTTGCAGGATCAGTATTGCAGCCAGGAGCAAATAAAAGGACATACCATTTTTATATGTCTTAGCAGTAAATCAAATTATTTTTGGAAAGTCAACAATATTTATAGGGGTTAGATATGGGGGGGGGTGTATGGAACACAACAATGACTGCCTTGATTAGTGGCAGGAGCTTCTCTGGTTGTCGGCCATCTTCCAGTGGCTGGCCTATTATTTTCATTTTATTTTGTTCTCTCTCACTTTTTACTGTCGGCCTCTCTCTGTTCTATCTCTCTCTCTCTGCTGTATGTCTCTGTGCTGTCTGTCTCTGTTGTGTCTCTATGTGCTGTCTTTCTCTGTGTTGTATCAATCTGTGCTGTATATCTCTGTGTTGTCTGTGTGCTGTCTCTCTTTGTGATGTGTGTCTCTCTCTCTCTGAGGCATGTAATGGCAGTAGTTAGGTCACTTGCTGTGTTGTGTTCTATCTGCGCTGTCTCACGCTCTATGAGGTGTGTAATAGCAGCTGTTATGCTGCTTGCAGTGTTGTGTGGCTTGTTCTCTCTCACACTTTGCTGTCTCTCTCTGTGCTGTCTGACTGTGTGCTGTCTTTCTCTCTCTTTCTCTGAGGTGGATAATGGTGGATGTTTACCATGACTTTCTCTTTCATTCTTTGCTGTCTTTCTCTCTCTATCTTTGCTGTCTGTAAGTCACTCTTTGTGTTGTCTGTCTTTGTGCTGTCTCTCTCTCTCTCTGCTGGCTGTGTTCTATCTGTGTGCTGTGTCTCTATGTACTTTCTCTCTCTTGTGTTGTGTGGTATATTCTGTTTTGTATAGTACATTCTCTCTCACTCTTTACTGTTGGTCTCTATCTGTGCTGTCTGTCTCTCTCTCTGTGTGTGTTCCCTCTCTGTGCGGTCTCTCTCTCTCTGAGGTGTGAAATGGTGGCTGTTATGCCACTTGTTGTGGTGTGTGGCCCTTTCTGGTCACTATTTTCTGTCTCTCTCTTTTTTTTTGCTGTCTCTCTCTCTGAGTGCTGTCTGTCTGTGTGCTGTCTCTCTGTGTGTTGCTTCTCTGTGTGCTGTCTCTCTCTCTGAGGTGAGAAATATAAGCTGTTATGCAGCTTTCTTTGGTTTGTGGTTGTGCTTGCTTTGTTCTGTGGCTCGTTGTCTCTCACTCTTTGCTGTCTCTCTTTGTTTGTCTGTCTCTCTCTCTGTGCTGTCTGTCTGTATCCTGTTTCTCTCTGCGCTGTCTGTGTGCTGTCTCTCTGTTCTGTCTATATGTATGCTGTCTCTCTCTCTCTCTCTCTTTGAGGTGTGTAATGGCAGCTGTTATGCAGCTTGCTGTGTTCTGTGGTGCATTCTCTCTCACTCTTTGCTGTCTGTCTGTCTGTGTGCTGTCTCTCTCTGTGCTGTTTGTCTGTATGCTGTCTGTCTGTGGGCTGTCTCTCTCTCTGCTGTGTCTCTCTCTCTGTGAGGTGTGAAATGGTGCCGGTAAGGCCTCTTGCTGTGTTGCGTGACACATTCTCTCTCACTCTTTGATGTCTCTCCTTCTCTCTCTCTTTGCTGTGTGTCTCTCTGTGCTTTCTGTCTATGTGCTTTCTGTCTCTGAGGTGTGTAATGGCTATGTTATGTCAGCTCTCAGGCCCCTCCCTTCAATGACATCATGGCCCCACCCAGCCTAACATACAAAATAGTAATTATATTATAAGATGCCTCATTAACTACACCAAGTTTTCCAACTTTATATCAACTCCATCGTTTGTAGTACAAAGTTCCCTAAGTCACTAGGGCCATCACTGGACCTTTTCTCTAGTTTACATACCCCTCATCACTACACGCACTAACTTACTATTTCTTTCAGACTATCGTTCCACTCTACTACTCATGGCTGATACAGTTCTCTGGCTGTGTCTTCTCTGGTTTGGCCTCCATATCTAGCTGGTAGGCTTTCGTCTCTACAACTATGGGCCATACCAAGGCTCATCCAGGAATTGAACCATTGTGGATTCCTTACCCAGCTACAGCCAAGGAAGATGGAATTGTTTTGCTCTCTCATATTGCAGCATCTATAAATAGGGACATAAAGGAGAAAAAAAAATGGGAAATGTGAGTGATATCTTATTTACACTTTATTTACATTTATCTAGGACAAAGGCGCACACACAAACACTTAAAAACATTTAGAAAAAGGTATAAAAACATAATTTGCAATTTTCTAAGTAGTGATCAGAATATACACCTTTAGATGATTTGAGACTCTATGAGTCTTTCAACATTTTTACACTCAAAAGGTCTTTCCTACTACTTGTATAAATCGTTTTAATAGGGAGACTTAGAAATGAGTTTTTCAAGGGGTTATAAATCTGCTTATAGAAATGAATGGAAAAGGGAAGACAAAAGATCCCTTGATCACTGTATTAAGTACTAATGCAATCGGAGGAGGTCAATTATATATGTTTCTATCACTGTTGGAGCTTCCAGTGTGGAAGAAACAATTCCTTAAAGAGTGTATTTAATAAGGCTATAATTATTTTCCCATATACCCCTTAATTAGTGAATTGGAAGCTCTTTTCCTTGCACTGTGGCCCTCCATTCACTAGCTCCGCCACTATATATATATATATGTTTAATCCAACCTTGGCTTTGCATTAAAGCTGTATAATACAGCATGCATAAGCTTAAAAGGAAGCCATGTTTGATAATGGCTAAGGATTGAAGAGTGAGGCATTTGTGGGCACATTTGCATGTCCCAGTTCAACTTCCCTGAATGCACTGTAATAACTGTTTCTCAGAACTCTGAGCTAGAAGCAGGTTTTTAAACTTGTTTTAGACATTCAAATGTGAACACAGATGTACTATTTATTTACTATATATATATATATATATATATATATATATATATATATATATATATATATATATATAAATAAACGTTGAGGAAGAGAGCTAAAGTATTTACCATATGCTTGAAAGCATATGGTTATATGGTTATTAAACTTTTTTTTGGACCACATAAAAGTATGGAGACAAAAGG